>CAIGQV010019084.1:3861737-3895483 GCA_903798115.1 Danio jaintianensis
ACACACACACACACACACACACACACACACACACACACACACACACAAAGCTGCAACAAAGTGTGCATTAATTAAAGCTGGCATCACAATAATTTAGATATAAATTCCTTTTAGATTTTTGCCTCCACTGAAAGTAAGAAATCTATCTAATTCCATTATTTTGGGCAACTTGTATCTGCACAAGATACAAGAAAAGTTTTCAATCAATTAATTGATCAATAATAAAATAAAATAATAATAATATATATTGGACAATCATGTATGTGCCTGGGACACAAAAAACATTTACTAAATAGAAAAGACAAAAAGAAAAAAAGGACAACAAAACCTGTTTAAAAGTTTAGGTCAGTAAGATTAAGTCAAGTCAAGTTTATTTATGTAGCGCTTTTCACAATGTAGATTGTGTCAAAGCAGCTTAACATAGTTCTAGTAAAGTCCAGATTTCAGAGTTGAAGTTCAGTTTAGTTTAGTTCAGTGTGGTTTAAATTTCACTGCTGAAAGTTCAAACACTGTAGAGCAAATCCACTGAAGCACAGTTCCACAACTCCTGATCCGAGCAAGCCAGTGGCGACAATGGCGAGGAAAAAAAACTTCACCAATTGACGAAGTGAAGGGGAAAAAAAACCTTGAGAGAAACTAGGCTCTGTTAGGCACGACCATTTTTCGTCTGGCCAAACTTCCTGTTCAGAGCTGCAGTGTAGGCGCTGGAGGCTAAAGAAGCTGGACATCCATCGTGGAGAAGCTGCAGGTGTGAGTAGGGCACCGGCAGGCGGTCAGGTTGGCCCGCAGGATCAATGTGGGGACTCGTTTATCACAGTGGTCATTCAGGAATCAGTCTCATGCACTCCATTTCTCCATGACGACCACAGCATCAGCTCGGGATACGACCTGGTCCAGGATTATGGATACCTTGGGATCATCTCTTCACAGGTCTTGGATCGCATCAATGGCGCTGCATTGTCTCTAGGGACCTCGGAATGAGTATCCCCAGGTGGAAATAGAGAATAAAGAAAATAATTAGCGTAGCTGCTGCTCATAGTGTATTTAAACGAGATGCAAAAATGGAGTGTTATAGATGAAAATAGCAGTTAAATAAACAAACATAGAAACAAACATGTAAAGTATATAAGTAGTGTCCTACAGGTGATGTTGAGCCAGCTCACCTGCGTGGAGCACATTCATGCACCATACCGTTATGCGATGCATTGAGTGTATGCTTTACTAAAAAGATAGGTCTTTAATCCAGTTTTGAACTGAGAGAGTGTGTCTGAGCCTTGGACAGTATCAGGAATGCTATTCCAGAGTTTAGGAGCCATAAATGAGAAGGCTCGACCACCTTTACTCGACGTTGCTATTCTAGGTACTACCAGCGGCCCTGAGTTTTGAGATTTTAAAGAGCCAGTTGGATTGTAGCGAGACATAAGGTTGGTTAGATAAACAGGAGCTAGATTATTTAAAGCTTTAAAGGTAAGAAGCAATATTTTATAATCAATACGGAACTTAACAGGCAGCCAGTGTAAGGAGGATAAAATTGGGGTGATATGATCATATTTTCTAGACCTGGTAAGAACTCTGGCAGCTACATTTTGTACTAGCTGAAGTTTATTAATAGAGGATGCTGGGCAACCAGCGAACAGAGCATTACAGTAATCCAGCCTAGAAGTCATGAAAGCATGAACTAGCTTTTCTGCATCTGAGATGGATAGCATACTTACTTAGCGATATTTCTCAGATGAAAGAAGGCGGTTTTTGTGACATGGGAGATATGATTTTCAAAAGTTAAATTTCTGTCTACTATAACACCCAGATCTTTTACAGTAGAGCTACTGCTAACTTTGTGTCCCTCTAATTGCAGGTCGAGTTGTGAGATCTGCTGTGTACAGGATTTAGGCCCAATAAGTAATAATTCTGTTTTGTCTGAATTTAAGAGAAGGAAATTGTTGGTCATCCAGTCTTTTAATTAAGGCATACTAAAACGTATGTGATGAGAGTACTATATATATATTCTGAAATATTAAGTATTTTTGTGTTTTGTATTTTAATATATTTTAAAATGTAGTTGAAAAAACAAACAAACAAATAAATATATACAACACAATTTCAGAAGCCATTGTTTTTAGTGTCATCCGGTCCTTTTGAAATTATTAAATTCTTATTAAATGCTGATTTGGAGCTCAAGTAACATTATTATTATCAATGATAATAACAGTTGCTTAATTTTGTTTTTGAAAACATGATAAATGATTCTTTGGGGAATATAAAATTCAAAACAACATTATTTATGTAGTGAAGTGAAGTGAAGTGTAGTGTGGCCAAGTATGGTGTCCCATACTTGGAATTTGTGCTCTGCATTTAACCCATCCAAGTGCACACACACAGTTAGTGAACACACACATACCGTGAACACACACCCGGAGCAGTGGGCAGCCATGCTGCGGCGCCCGGGGAGCAGTTGGGGGGAACGGTGCCTTGCTCAAGGGACTCACCTCAGTCGTGGTATTGAGGGTGGTGGAGAGTGCTGGTCATTCACTCCCCCCACCCCCAATTCCCGCTGGTACCGAGTATCGAACCAGCAACCTTCGGATCACGAGTCCAACACTCTAACCACCAGGCCACGACTACCCCTATGTATTCTATGTAAGACAGAATCACGCAACATCACGTCTTCACTCTCAATTACTGAACAAAACTATTATTTCCTTGAAAATGTATTTTGGTTCTTATACTTCAGCCTAATTCTCTAAAAGGATACAACCCATTTAGCCTTTTCTTCAATAATAAGTATCTTCCATAACGCACAATACACGTTCTCAAAAGGTCCTCAAGTGCTGAGGCCTAAGTGTAGAGACAGCGATCCGCTCATCATCCAGCGGACCACACGTCTACACACCAGCCCCTCTTTACCGCTTCTTCCATCTGAGTAATGGAAACTGCAGGCCACTGGCAGAGGAAGAGAATCTGGGCCTGTGATCCGCAATAACTACCACCAGCTCCTTTCCAAACACATATAAGAGAAGCCTGCAACCCTCCGATAAATGGGAGGAAATCCTGGACATGTCGAGCGCATTAGACGAGTACTTGAGGTTTCTGTTAAATTTGGATCGCTCTGAGCTGGAGAAATGCGATGCTATTTATTAGAGATGACCAAAGCCATATGGAAGCGATCATCAGCCTCGTGCACAGAGGCAATTTTGAAGGGAAAACGGCAGCGCTAATGAGGGTCGTCCTGATGGTTTTCTGCTCTCAATGCGACTGTGCTTGTACTGTATAAACGCCACCTGTAATTACCACTGCTTGTATACAGCAGAGTGTGTCGCGTTTGCGCAAAAGAGTCTGTTCGTCCAATTTTAGGCATAACAAATAGCAGGTGTACACTTATGTGAAAGCGGCGCATTGTTTCGGTGCAGTCGGACAGCTGCTAATACTTACCACTTGTAAGCTTTTTATCCCACTGTCAACTAGCGTGAGCATAATGGCTGTATAATCGCTCCAATATTCCTATTTAGCACAAAGACAAATCATCTCCTGGCCTCTGTCTGCTTTGTCTTGTTTTCTAGACACTTTTTAAACAAAGTTTCACCAAGTTAGCATTGCAGTGATGATGTAATGACATTATACAACCTGTAATCCAAACGGCCTCGTCTTTAGGCCTGTCAAAATTTGCCAAAAATACCTGTGGCCGTGCTGTTAGCTGGAGATACGCCGTTATATTTACCATAGCCAATCAGAGCGAAGCAATAAAGCATCGTTATTTATTGGCATGGCGTCTCCTGTTCCACGCATCTTACCGAAAGTGGATTTGAGGGGGTTTGTTTCTTGTTTATCAAGCGGCACCCTGCTGCTATCGGTCAGGTTCAGGAGACGCCTCCATGGTGAACTTGCCATCTTTTTTTTCCCTTCCCCTTCCCCTGCCCATTATATCATGGTATTAATCATTAGCTCTTTGCCCCCTATCAGCTGGCTGCACAGGAATGGATGACACGTTGAATTACTCCAAAGACATGGTCTGTGTTATGAAGCCGCCAAGGCACCATTAAGGAGAGTGTATGACATGCTTCAAATGAGGCTTGTCTATCCATTAAGAGCATATATTTAGGTAAATTCTCAAAAATCCGAAATGTCTGTTGAACGCTTGTTCTTTCACTTTCTGAGTATTTCCTGCTGGAGTTCACAGATCTGTTTTAATGAGCAGGCTGCACAGAACAAGGAGAAAAACTTTTGAAAAGCCAGGTTTGCGATCAAGCTTTGGAAGATCTCACGTTTGCATGCATGGCTTCTCGGCTGGGTTTTCTGATGGGCTTAATGCGGACAGGTCGTCCCGCTTGTGGCCTCTCTCACCCCTGCTTCTCAGAGAGATGCCACAGTAGTAACTCATTATTTCTCTTTGTGAAATTTGTCCACTCAGGAGAAGGCAGAGCGTCTGGCAGCAGAGGTTGAGACACAGCCTGTGTGATTATGGCAAGAGAACATTTGGACCCTGAACACGCTGACATCTTATGTACCCACCGAAGTGTCTGACATACGGGCTACTTATATCATTTCCTTGTGCCTCAGTGTTTTTGCTTCTGTCTGTGCATACTAGTATAAACTCTATTCTTATGAAATCCAGTGTAATAAAAATAAAGGATACTTAACCAATGCATCTACAAAGAAACAAATGGTTCTTTGGAGTGGAAAAAGGTTCATTAAATCATTAAAAGGTTTTTCACAATAAGGATTTAATTAATTCCTTTAAGTAATGTTGGCTGAAACGTTCTTGAAAAAAACAGCCCTGTAACCTTGTTTTAAAAGTGTATAGAGACTTAGACCGAGCATACAAAGTGTGATTTTGACATTCTTATTTAGAAATTTGGGCCGAAGTTCAGCTTTTTCATGCATCGTTTGTGCAGTGTACAGATGGAACAGCAGGGAAAATAACCTCTCAATTGGCAAATGGATGGTTGGATAATTTTCTGACATGTCAGAAATGTTGGTTTGCATGGTTGAATCACACCAATTGAGTTCAACTCAGTGTTTGTGCCCTCACTGCACATCAGAATCAAAATCAGAATCAAAAAGAGCTTTATTGCCAGGTATGTTCACACATACGAGGAATTTGTTTTCGTGACAGAGCTTCTACAGTGCAACAGAATTACAGAGACAGGACAAAAAACAGATAATAAATATATTTTAAAAATAAAAGTAAAAGTAAATAGTGAATGCACATGTGAATTCACATGTGAATAGTGAATGCACATGTGCTAAAACAAAAACACACACGCACACACACACGCACACACACACACTTATGTGATTGATCAATATTAAAGTATATACTCCAGAATGCACAGAAACAATTAAAAGTATATACTATTCTGTTATACACTGTAAAAAGTATCCATAAATTGAGAGGGGTCTGGATGCAGACCTGAGGTCGGTTGCACCAGCAGTGCGTGAGTTAAAACATAGCCTAGTTGTGACTTAAAGGGACACTAAGTTACAACTTACACACTACTAAATATTTTTGTGTTGCACCACTGAACTTAGTTTAAACGTAACACTACTTTCCAACTAAATATTTACGGCAGCATCCCCCCATGTACAACGGTAGAAAAGAGACGACAGCGAGATTAGTTTACTGTGAGGAACTTGCGATATGATAATGAGGAATGATCTCCCTCTACTCACAGCCTTATTTTCCTCCCAAATCTCTCTGAAAGAAGAGTTTAATTTAGTTTCAAGGAGTATTTTGTGTTAATTGTCTCCATCAACTAAAACAAGAATTTCTTCTACTGAGTTTTTCTTCCTGCTCTTTTCTCTTTCATATGTAGGATATGAAAAAAAAATTCAAGTTTAATGTTTTGATAACTTCATGTGTATTTTGCGTGCATTCACGGCTGGCAATGCAGGTATGTGCGTCTGTTATTAGTGACCGACTTTAATTTAATGTGCTATAAAAATATGATTTATAATTTCATTTCCATAGGACAGTTATATATAGATGCACTAGTAGCAGAATTTTTAAACAGTTTGACGATTTAAATGCTTTTTATTGTATATTACGTAATTCAGTGCGACTATGCATGACTTTACGGAGAGCTTACGACCTACTAACTACGGTTTGCCTTAAGAGGATGTGGTGAAGCAAGATCGAAGTGAGAACTAATTTAGTTACAAACTAGCTAGTAGTTACTAAGCCCCTAGTGTAAACTTTAAGAAAGAACTTACGATCAGCTGGTGCAACCGTACCCTGGTGCAGATGCAATCTGAGATGCATGCAATGCTTTTTAATGGGCTCACCTAACCCCACCCCTAAACCTACCCCTCACAGTGACGTCACTAGCTCCATTGAGTGCATTGTGTCTGACACTGCATCGCTGATAGATGCAATCTCAGCTTGCATCATAAATGCTGCATTCAGATACTATTGCATACATTAGCAGTTTTCCATATTTTGTGATTCATGTTTTTATTTATTTTTTTCCCCTCTTTTATGTATGCATTTGAATTGCATTATGGGACCTTGATCTTTCTTCCAACAAAGTAAAAACCTTGAAAAGTTCAATAAAGTGACTTTTAATAAAATTTTTAATAGTTTAAAGTGATATATTGTCTGGATTGGTGCTGTATATTACAGTACAAAAATCTTAATAAACTGTACATTTTCTGTTATTTTACAGACTTATTTTACTGTATATTATTATTATACATTATATAATTTCAAACTACAAAAATGTCAATAAAAGTCACTTTGTTAAACTGTAGCATCAAAAGTCGACATCAAAAGTCAACAGAGCAGAGATCAAAGTGTGATAATGCAATTCCCAACCTTAAATAAATGGAAAACACTTGTGAATCACAAAATATGGAAACTGTTAACTAACGGATCATTTTTACAGTGTATTTGTGAGATACAGATGTGATTAGAAAAAAAACAAATGTGTTTTTTCATTTATTCCTTTCAACACAAGCTTCACACTCCTTCCCATTAGGGGGCATAAATACACCTTACGCTGGATTGGTGGTTGGCAAAAAAACAAAAAGAAGAAGAATTGGGCATGACATGTTGATTTCATGTGCTGAGTGTGAGCAGTCAAGTCGTTGCTAAACAATTGGATAGTTTAGTATGTGCACATGAATGGTGAGATTTGAATTTACATTATGTTGGGACCTTGCTCAAATCGCATGGGAATCACATAGTGTATGCTGGAACTAAAAAAAAAAAATCTGAATATTATGTTCATAATACCTGATGGTTGACATGAAAAATGTACAGATTCTTCATATTTATCTAAAAGGGAGTTTAGACAAAACCTGTAACAGGGCTCATGCTGTCCTATAAATTTTGGAAATCCAACAAGATTTCTATAATCCTAGGCTAAAATCTAAAAAAATTTGATCGCTGGTTTGGCATGTTCGCCATCACCTAATTAATGGCCATATCGATCAAGTTATTTTTCTTTGAACCTCTTTCAGTGTCAGAACTCTGAAGGTTTGAGACACTTTCCTGCAGTGTGACTTCAACTGCAACGATCCTCAAACCAAGCCCCTTGTGACTTCAAAGCACCTCAGGGTAAATGCTGAAACGAGTCATGTGGAAAGTACAGCAAAAGAATCACATTGAGTTATAAAGCAAAAGGAGTGTTTGTATAGCGTGCCGTTGTATCATAGCAGGGTCAAAAAGGAAGCAGTTTGGAGAGAAAAATCTCTGGAGATACATATTTCACATGCATACCTCATTCTAACATGCACATAGAACACATGGGGGATTTGTTTAATATTTTTATATCATTTTTTTGACTGATTTCATTTTGATTGGTGACGTAAAAAAACTCAGATTGATTGTTGTGCAGCCCAATAATATCCAGCTGCAGACCCGCAAACTCACAAACAGGATATAACGCCCTCCGAAGGGCACTTTAAAGTGAAAACAATCATGGCCGCATTGAAGTGTTGTTCCAAACTGAAGTGCTCAAAACTGGCCACTTCGAAGGGTAAAGTTTAGAAGGCATACATCTGCAGATACATCATTCATTCATTTATTTTCCTTCAGCTTAGTCCCTTTATTCAACAGGGGTCACCACAGAAGAATGAACCGCCAACTTATCCAGCATATGTTTTACGCAGCGGATGCCCTTCCAGCTGCAACCCAGTACTGGGAAACATCCATACACACTCATTCACACACATAAACTATGGCCAATTTAGTTTATTGAATTCACCTAAAGCGCATGTCTTTGGACTGTGGTGGAAACCCCACGCCAACACGGGGAGAACATGCAAACTCCACACAGAAATGCCAACTGACCCAGCCGGGACTCGAACCAGCAACCTTCTTGCTGTGAGGCGACAGTGCTAACCACTGATCCACCATGTCTCCCATACTTACATCAATATAGCATAATTTTTCATTGTACAACAATAACTAAAATCTTTACATTACTGTGACGGTTGGGTTTAGAGTTGGAGTAGATGGTAATAAAATACAATTTAATGGGTAATTTATATATAATATATAAATAATATATTTATATATAATAATAATAAATATTTTCGTTATAACTACTGTTTTTGGATTACTGGGTAGGTTTAGGGTTGGGGTTGGGGTAGATGTTAATAAAATACAATTCATGGGTAATTTCATAAATACTAATCGTTAACTTCCAGCCGCAGATTTATCTCTTCTAGCAACAAGCACATCGAAGGGCCCTTTGGAATGAAGGATGAACACTGGCCCCCTATAATCCTTTGCACAGGGAAGTTGATTGCTATTACACATGGCATTCAATTTGGAAGGGCTTCTGGGTCCCCCTTTACCAACGGGATTGTAATTTTGTTCTTAAAAATATACTATGACATACTAAGTGGTACTAAGGCAACCACTACTCAGCAATGGAGGGATTAGGATTTGTGAAAACATGAATTGTTCTTCACAGAAAGTTGACTAAAAAATAGAACTAAAATACAGGATATCTGATCAGTTTTTTCATGGATCTGTGTGACTGTGAATGAGGATTGTTTGACTATGCAAAACTTTTCACCACATAGGATCTTTTTTGATTTTAGTACATTGTAGACAGAAACTAAAGAGAAACTTGAAATGAAAAAAAGTGCTACAAAATAGACACAAAGTAGAGTAAATGACTACATTTATCTTAATGGTACAGTTAACCATCACAACTTCTTATTACTGACTCATTACTCTTCTAAAATTAAAATGTAGCAAGTACAGAGAGACCGTGGCACTTAAAATCCAGCAAACATGAATGTTAAATTCTTCTCATGGGTCTTTTAACAGTTTCTCTCATTTTGAGGTCAGGGGCAATTGTAAAGCTAATTGAAATTCAAATGACTTGACTATTGAAAGACTGAACCTTGTAAGGAACATTGTATTACTGAATAAAGGTTGTTCTTGACTTAAGAGCAAATTAATATAAAACAGGAGAAGGTATTTATAGGAAAGGGGAAAAGTCCGAATGAAAAATTCACTTTATATAATTTAGTTATTTTCTAACTTACTCATGGTTGAACACCAGACTATGTGCAGCTGTAAATGAAAAAGAAACATTGAGCATTTTAGAGTAGTTCCTGACCTCCCCCTCTATTTTTCTGAAAAGATTCCAGCCTTTACTAAAAGAAATACTGTTAAAAACACAAGTACTTATTTAGGCTCCACAAGGCATTGACCAAAGCCCTTAAAAAATGATGTGATGTCCCATTTTCAGAAAAATATGTTCTGCGAATAAAATGAGCCATTCTGGCTGAGTAGTCAAGACTGCAGACTCAAAGCAAATATTGTATTGTTCTCCTCTTTTTATTTTCTTTCAAGAAATCTTCTGAGGAGAAAAAGGCAAATGCATACTTGTATTAGCAACTTCTTACACTCCCCTGTGGTTTCTGAACGCGAAGATCCATCCACAATAAAGCAAAGATTTAATCAGACACCAAAAAGAAAGAGGGGGAAAAATGTGCTCCAGAAACAAGATGACGTGATGTCTGATGGCGACAGTAGAAATGGTATCTTGAAAGAAAAATCCTCCTTATGGAAATCATGTCAGAGAAATCCACAAAATGAAATTGTGGGCAGCTTAAACAAACCATATTTCCCCTTTTCCCTTTGTTCTTCACTCCAAGAGAGAATGACTGTTTAATCCTCTAGTCTCATTGTTCAGCTGTGGCTGGGTGGTTGAGGGAAATTACTTTTTCACAGTGATGGTATAGAGAGCGATTTGCCAGAGAATGTTTCAGAACTTATTGCCTCTGAATTTCATGTTCATAATTAGGCTCGTCTCTTTTGTCATGCCATTTCACTTTCAGTTAAGATTGTCTCCATCAATGAAGGCACCATAAATTGTGAGACAACACTGATAAATCTGTTAATAATAATAGTGTGGGGGGAAAGAAAGAAACTTTAGAGGGATCAATTTGATCCATTAAGCTGACAAAATCTTGGAGAGTCTTGGTTCAGTGGGTGGTTAAATTTTAATCTTACTAATAAATTAAACTCTTATTAAATGCATTCACTAATTTAATAACGTAGACAACAACTGCATTTAGACTAAATGAATATCAAACAAGTCTCCATTTGCTATTCTAGACATTGAAGTAATAGTTCAACCCAAAATGAAAATTACCCCATATTTTACTCACCCTCAAGCCATCCTTAATGTATATGACGTTCTTTTGTCAGACATGCACAGTGGGAGTAGTTGCTGTATAATGGTGTTAGGCAGAGGTCATTAGGCATGAATCCATCATAAAACTAAACCATAAACCACAAAGGGGTTAACACGTCTTATTAAGTGGATCGATGTGTTTTTGCAACAAAAATATTTCAAATTCTTAAATTATAAACTCATACAATATGACTTCTGGCAGCTACTGAATCTGTGTTTTAGACAATGGCTGTCTGAAAGTTTTTAAATGCTGTCTCTAAGGCAAGAAGGCATCAAGGCACATTCAAATCCAAATTCTGCTTCACTTCCTGTCTCAAAAAGTGCCTTCATCTGATAAAATTTCAAAGGCAGAAAATATATATACTTTTCTGACTTTGAGCTTAAAAAAAATAAATAAATAAGGTGACTCAAAGTGCCACTTTGGTGTAATTGTTTGTAAATGTATGTATTTGACCAACTTTTTCCTCTTTTGATGGCATTTCTAGCAAAATAGTCTGAAAAAATGCCCTTAGTTATCACCAGAGCGCTCTCTATTTTGGTGTAGATACGCATAAATATTGTTTTTTGGAGTTTTATTAAGGCATTTATGAGTGAAACATACTTTCATAATAAACGTTTTGGTGGTATTTTCTTCTTTGATTATCTCTGTATAATCCCTATTACATGCGACCAGCTTTGCTTACAGCTGTAACCAAGGAAATACTGTCTCTCTTGCAGTTCTATAGTCACCACCTACTGGAAGACAAGGAATTTGCATTTTTAACCAGCATTTATACTGTTTTAGGATTGTGCCAGTATGTTTTATGTAGAATTACTTCAACGTCAAATAGATTTTTTTCACTTCATATTTTGACATTCATTGGCCAATCTGGTAGTAAAAAAAATGAAAAAACATGATCAGTACGTTACTAATAAAAATACAACATGAACTGTTCATGACTGATATAGCCTGAAAGTGGAAAAGCAGCTTTGGTTTCAACAGGTTTGAAAAGATGTGAAGGTGAGTGCATTGCAATAGTTGTTTTGTTTGAACTATATGTTTTCCTCACACTCAAATTGTTCTAAACTGAAAGCTAAAAAGCTGTAACCACTGACTTCCATAATAGACAAAAAAATACTGGATGTCAATGGCTACAGGTTTTCAGTCTTCTTAAAAATATATTCTTTTGTGTTCAACAGAAGAAAAAAACTCATAAAGGTTTTGGACTTGAGGGCATTTTAATTTTGGGGTGAACTGAGAGGTGAAGTGCTCAGCATAATTTCTTAAATGTTTTTTGCAAAAAAAAAAAAAAAGAATTTAAATGTAGGCTATTCTTAAAGATTAAATGTACATCAAATGTAAATGTCTTTCTATTCCTAAAGATGTTAGGTGACCAAACTCTTATTTATTGGATATAACTGTTTAATGAAACTCTTTTGCTTAAATGCACCTAAAATCATTGCCTATATTCACTGAGAAATGAATAAAAATATTCATTTTCAAATGAAGGTAGTCATTTATGCTGAGCACTGAACAAATAGTAGGATTCCCTGTACTCATTTCATGACATGTTCTCACTCCTAATTTCTGAAGCGAGGATAAAGAGAATTCATGCTAACCACCAGACTATGGACGTTTCTTGTCACAAGCTGTCAGACTACTCATATTTGCTTGACAGAAATCCTCCCGTCACCCAATACCCGACTTGCCTGAACCCAAGGCTCTGTTTAACCACATCAACAGTCTGTGCTTTACTATAGTCACTTTAAAAGACGGGACAAAATTCCACTCGACGACAGCCAGACTATTGCAGTTACTTGTGTATTACTAGCATTTAGCATTGTTTGCTATAGGTTCAGGGCTTGTTGCCACTTTAATGTTCTCACTTTAAAATAAACTAATTAATAAAAAGAAACATCAGATCTAAGCAGTCTGCTACTGGAAACTGGGCTTTCTTTCCTCACATATCCATGTGACATCTCAGTATAAGTTCAATTGAAAGTTTCCCATTTAAGGCACCAAAAGCAACATTTCAAAGTCTTCACTGTCTCAGCTTTCATCTTGACTTTGGAAAGAGAAATGACATTAAGTGGTCTGTTATTCTCGGTGCATTATTCTGGACAGCTCAGCAGGCAGACTGGACGGAACTAGCCATATTTCCAATGCTGAATAAAACCCCTTGCATTTCATCTTTGACATAAGGTACCATAGTCTGTTGGGTAGCAGTTCAGCGCAAAATGACAAATTTTTCAGAAGTCTGTTTTAAGACAGTACTTTATAATTAGGTTATTCAAAGTCTACCACCTGCATATTTCTTAGAAAAACATGAACACAAATTATGGCCCTTCAGTAGGTTACGTATCCTGTAACATTGACATATTACATATTATAAAAATAAATACATATGCAAGGCATGCTAAATATAAGACTGCACTTCAAATTGGCACAAAATTGCTAATGTGCTTCAGTGTATCCAAAGAGCTTGGACATACAAGATGATTCATCCTCATTCAAATTTGTATTTCTGTGAAGATTAAAAATATAGATGCCTGTTAGAATGACCCCAGAAGAAAAGTTTAGTAAAAGTATTTTTTTTTTTTACATATACATATTATTGTATAGCAGTGAAAATTAAACCACACTGAACTGAACTTAAACTCTAAAAACTGAACTGACACCATTTCAATTCACTATAATCTTCTATGTGAAGCTGCTTTGACACAATCTACATTGTAAAAGCGCTATAGAAATAAAGATGAATTGAATTGAACATTATTGTAAAGTGCTTTGGGTGTATGGCCATGCATGATAAATGCGTTATATAAATACACATTACTTACTAAATGCAACAATGTCAATTCATAACTTTTTGATTTAGTGGTTAATTCGTACAATTTTTTATAGCACATTTTGGTACAATTTGCTCATCATCTAATGAGTGGTAGGTTTAAGGGTTTGAGAACACACCTCCTTTTACAAATCGTATGTTTTCATATGCTGAACTTGTATGAATTCTTACGAATTAGCCACTTTTCGGACAGCCCGTAAAATATTTATATTTCCTCGTGAGATTGGGCTATGAAAATGAAAAGTTAAAAATTCTGAATGAATTCTGGCATAACTTTGATATGAGTCTGTTGTTTGACCAGAAAACAAGCTCACTTACTTTCCTTTGGCTTAGTCCCTGATTTATCAGGGGTCACCACAGCGGAATGAACTGTCAATTACTCTGGCATATGTTTTCATGCAGCAAATGCCAGCTGCAACCTGCTGGGGAAACACCCATACATTCTCTATTTCAGACACACTCATACACTATACAGTCAATTTAGTTGATCAAATTCACCTATACCACATCTTTGTACTGTGGGGGAAACCGGAGCGAACACGGGAAGAACATGCACACTGAAATGTCCCCTGGCCCAGCCGGGACTCGAACAAGCGACCTTCTTGCTGTGAGGTGACAGTGCTAACCAAGTGCTGAACAAAGTAGCATGAATTTGGAAAATGCATATAGAGGACCTCACATATACAGTTGAAGTCATAATTATTAGCCCTCCTGAATTATTAGCCCCCCTATATATTTTTTTCCCAATTTCTGTTTAACGGAAAGAAGATTTTTTTTCAACACATTTCTAAACATAATAGTTTTAACTAATTTCTAATGACTGATTTCTTTTATCTTTGCCATGATGACAGTACATAATATTTTACTAGATATTTTTCAAGATACTGGTATTCAGCTTAAAGTGCTATTTAAAGGTTAACTAGGTTAATTAGGTTAACTAGGCAAGTCAGGGTAATTAGGCAAGTCATTGTATAGAAATGGTTTGTTCTGTAGACAATCTGAAAAAAAATATTGCACAAGAGGGCTAATAATATTGACCTTAAAATGTTTTTTTGTTTGTTTTTGGGTTTTTTTTTACTGCTTTTATTCTGGCCGAAATAAAACAAATAAGACTTTCTCCAGAAGAAAAATATTAAAGGAAATAATTTGAAAAATTCCTTGCTAAATTGTGGAAAAATAAATTCACAGGAGGGCTAAATATTTTGACTTCAACTGTATATAAGGCCATCACAGATCTGAAAACCTAAAACAATTGTTTCAATGAGTGAAATTGAAATGTTTTGAAAAAAGAGGTCATGTTGCAATGTGCAAATGTTGCAATACCAGCCATTAACCTGAAAAAACCTGCAGCAGCCAGGTCAGATTAAGGCTCCGTTGCCACCCTTTCGCTCTGATAATCTGCTGGTGATTGGCACTTCCCTATTCTCCCCTCACCTCGGCCCTTCCCACACGTGTCATCTTGGCCTGCCGGAGGGCAGATAGTGGCTGTCAATTAGCAGATAATGTAGGGAGCAGCTGAATGTCAAACAACGCTTCCCCGGCAGCGACCATGCATCAAATGTCCGTCTGGCTGCCTGCGGGATACAATGTCTTGTTACTGAAGTGGGGTTAGAGGGAAAAACAGCCAGCGGGAGAGGAGATAAGTTGACGAAATCTGGCACGTTAGTTACAGGCTCTCTATCACTTTCACTAATGCAAGATGACATTATAGTTCAATTGTAGGTCTACGAAGGGACGTCTGGAATCACCGTGGCATTTGTTTGGGTTTTCCTTGCCATGTTTACAGTTTCGGTTTGGTTATTTCAACTTAAAGGGATAGTTCAGCCAAAGATTTATATTTGCTGTTGTTTCACTTGCCATCAAGCCATCCAAGATGCAGGTGACTTTTTTTCATCAGTAGAGCATTCCAATGAAAATTATTTCATCATTTACTCTCACTCATGTAGTTTTAAACCTTTACAAGTTTCTTTCTTCTGTTGAACACAAAAGAAGATGTTTTCAAGAATGCTGGTTGCTGGCAAAACATCCGACTTCCACATAGTAAATAAAATTACTATGGAAGTCAAATTATCTTTTGTGTTCAACAGAAATAAGAAACTCAAATTTAACTCGTTTTAAACAAGTGATTGGTGAGTAAACGATGACAGAATCTAAATTTTTGGGTGAACTATCCCTTAAACTAGGGTCGTTATTTTTTCAGAAATTTTCTAATCAATGTCTAGCAGCACTTTTGAGTATGAAATACATAAAAAAGATACTCCCCATGATACACTGAGGTCTTTTGAAGTGAAATGATTAATCTGATTGACAACATGTTTGTTTTGCTTGTTTTTTTCCACAGATCAATTTTTTCGATAATTCCATAAGATATCAATAAATCATCATGATCAACAAGTATATTATTTTTTTAGCTGTGTATGTTTTCTTAGATATTGAAAAAAGTAAGTACACTCAAAAAATGACTTTTGCTGCTCGTTCAAACTACTTATTTAAAATTAGTTGAAACAACACAGTTCTTACATTTTTGGGACAACTTAATTGTTTGTTCAATCCACTTAACCTAACTTAATCGATTTGTGTTGGGACAACATGTAGAAATTGTGTGTCACCCTGCATTTTTTTACAGTGTAGCCACTTGACTTGCAATTAATGAATTGCCAAGGACTACAGATTGAGTAAAACAAATCTTCCTTTATGTTCCAAAAATTCACCTACATCTTAAACGAGCTGAGGCTGAGAAAATTAACAGCTAATTAAAATTTTTGGCTGAACTATCCCTTTGAATATTGTTAATACAATATTTAATATTTTCTATGTCCAACGGACATTCAAATTACTTCACTTCAAAATCCTCATTAAATATCCACAGAATGGGAATGTAAGCCAAAAGGACAAAAACCCTTGTCCACTTTTCCCCTCAAATCCGTCATGTAGGCTGACCAAAATCTAATCAAGTTTGTTTGTTGAACAGACACTGTTCCCTTCTTTTTCCTCCTGGAAAATCCTTCAACGTTTCTTTTGAGCCCTATCACCTTTAAAAATAACAGAAACCACCTCTTGTAGGTCAAGTCAGACAAATAGTCCCTTGGATATAATTAGCCATCTGTCAAGAACCATCAATTCATCCCGACTGAAAGCCGTGTCAAACAGTACTTTGCAATTTCAACCAGATTTGTGACTGCCAAACGTATGCATTTCAAAAAGACACACTGACAGAACAAAACTTGGCTCAAAACATATTTCAAGAGATTTGTAAGGAAATTAATGTCACATCCAATCCATCATTACTAGCCTAAGGGGATGAGGTTTGCGGTTTGTGATATGTGAGAAAATGTCAAGTTTTGAAAAAAGAGGAAGTGCCAACTTATAAATTTGGGGAATTTTAAACTAGACGGTTTGCTGCCAAAAAGCACTGACTTCAGTGTGATGCTCATCCACTTCAGCTCCGTCTCCAAAGCGACTGAAACGAAGCAGGTGTAACAGGGTCAATGTCTCCATCTTGTGGTCATATTCCTTCTGCTCAAAAGGGCAAAATACAAAGACGACAGTGAAAGTATCTTCTTAACACACTTTGCACAACTACAAATGACTTAAAGGGATAGTTCACATGTCATAAAATAAAATTACCCCATCATTTACATCATTCCCTCGTGTGATTTTAAATTTTTATGAGTCTTTCTTCTGTTGAACACAAAAGAAGATATGTTAAAGAAAGTTGAAAACTTGTAACCATTGACTTCCATAGTAGAAAAAAAAATACTATGGCAGTCAATGGTTACAAGTTTTCAGCTTTCTTCAAAATATCTTTTTTTGTGTTCAACAGAAGAAAGATTAAAGGTTTGGGACCTAGGCTAGTCAACTAAGGTTGCAGAGATCCATTAACTTCCATAGTAGAAAAAAAAATAATACAATGGAAGTCAATTGGGGCCAGCAACCAGCATTCTTCTAAATATCTTGTGTTCAACAGAACAAAAGTAACTCAAATAATTTTTAACAAATGAAGGGTGAGTAATTGATGACATAATTTTCATTTTTGGGGGAACTACCCCTTCAAGCATGAATTAAAGAATAGCAAGAAACACATAGAGAGAAAAAACAACACAGACAGCCAAATCGCAGAATTGAAAGTGAGTATATTGTTAAACAGGTGCCTGGGAAATACAACAGCTGCTGTCACAGCATTGCGAGGTATTAGTTGGTTTACTCTCCAATAGGCACTGAATATAGTGTTGCATTTATAGCTCTGCTCATTTTGCCTGCATTCAACGAATTCCTGAGCAGAAACATAGTGCACATATCCCGTACAAGCTCACTTCATCTGTAGATTCAAATTATTACACATATATATTTATCGCTTGTCCATCACATTCACACAAACACATTCTACTCTCCCGTTTATGCTAATCATTAATCTGTGATGTCATTTAAGCATTATGAAAATTACATCAAAATAGTCAAGCAGCATATTTGTAGTTTGGCAACATAAATGAGTGACTTAATGTCAGTCATTCTCATAGCTTCCCCAACATCTCGAATCACACAACATCTCACTTCATACACTCACAACATGTGATAGTTTCACATTTGAACACTGAACAGGAGGCCCTTTACACTATGTCAGATTAAAATAAGGCAGTGACTTACTAAACTACCTACCATCACCCACACCGACTTCTGTGCTTCAATATAAAACAAAATGAATAATTCAATTAAATAAAGATCATTGTGCAGTTTGCAAATAAGCAAACACTAAATATATTTACTATGGAGGCAGTGTTATGGAACTAAACCAAACAAAAAGCATCGTTTAGGCATCTTTCAGTCATTACTCCTGAATAATATGACCGCCGCTGAAAGATTGTGATTTTGTTTAAGTAAATGCACTTCAATCACATATACAACACAATTCACTCTGAGCCTACAGAATAATGCTGCGTCGTCCATGCTGTGCTACATCAATATCTCATGCAGAGACTGCCATAGAGAACAAGTCATCAGTTTGCTACCAATTCACCTCGTCTCCCGTTTTAACTAATCGCATCTCATGAAAGATTACTATAAGAGGTCAATGAAAGTGTAATCATGTCAGCTACAATGAATTATATGGGCTTTTTTATATGTAGTCATTGTGTGTTAATATATGGATATTATTTATTAAAGGTGCAGTGTGTAATTTATGTGCCACTATTAAACCACAAAGTGATATTTAAAAAAATATGTATGCATCTACATAAAATTGTATTATTTAGATCCATTATATTTTATTTCAACGTTTGATCAATCATAGAGTCCCACCCCAATCTCACTTCATTTGATCTTTAATATCAACAAAATGTATAAATCAACTTTTACTAATGCATTATTAAAATCCAAAGTTGTGCTTGTTAACAGTAGTTAATGCACTGTGAGTTAACATGAACTAACAATCAACAACTTTATTTCCGTTAATAAAGTTAAGAGAGATTAATAAATACTGCAATAAATGTATTGTTCATTGTTTGTTCATGACAGTAAATGCATTAACCAATATTAACTAATAAACCATTATTTTAATGTGACTTGTTTGATTTGTTAACATTAGCTAACAAATAAGCAATATATTTTTACTGCATTTATTAATCTTTGTTACAGTTAGTAAAAATGAAAATGTTATTCATGTTAAATCAAAGTTTTTCAAGTTAGATCGCTCGAGTTGTGCTTTATTTTCTAATAACACAACGACCTGACATCTGTTATTCTGCTAGTACAATGTTTACCATTACTATGTCATATAGTAATTTCTCAAGTTTTTGTCCTCAGACTGCTCCTGTGTGTATGACTAGTTTTTTTTACACATTTCACTGAAAGTCTTTTGTCTGCTTTAGGCTGTAAAATAACCTAAATAATTTGGCTTAGTGAAATAGAACTGTAATGTGGTTAAAACCTGCTAGGGACTACTTTTAGCAGTGGTTTGCAAACCTTAGAACAGTGTTTCCCAGCCCTGTTCCTGGAGGCACAGCAACAGTACATTTTTGGATGTCTCCCTTATCTGACCCATTCATTTTAGGTTTTTGGAGTCTCTTCTAATGTTCTGATGAGTTGATTCAGGTGTGTTTGATTAGGAAGAGGTTGAAAATGTGTACTGTTGGTGTGCCTTCTGAAACAGGGTTGGGAAACACTGCATTAGAACGTTCACCAGCCAATCAAAAGCAAGCATTCAATAGCCCCATTGTATAACTAATGTTAACAAATACAACTCTGGCTGTTAAAAAGGTTGTTGTTTTTTCATTGTTAGTTTGTGTTAACTGATACAGTTAACTTGTGTTTTTTTTTTATAATAAAATTATAAATTATACTGCATTTAGTGTGACTTGGTGTCCCAAATTAAATAAGACATAACAGTCGATTTACCTCACTCTCCATCTTATCGTTTAAGTAGACTTGGCAATTTACCTTAAATTTGCAAGGCTTTTGCCATCAGACACTTTACATTCATTACGCTGCTTCAAAATGCAAAATGGGATCCATTTCAACTAGGGCTGCACAATATATTGTTTTAGCATCGATATCGCAATGTGAGCATCCGCAATAGTCACATCACAAAGATATGCAATGTTGAGTCTGAATCATAGTTGACCAGGAACCACAGAATTGTATTTAATAACTGTATTTATATGGAATTTCTATGATTTATGAAAAAATAAATACATTTCTTACTTAGAATTTTTGTCCAGTTTCTAGTCAAAATATCTACATTTCAAAGGGAAAACAAGATTATTTCACTTACCCCACTGGCAGTTTGCTTGCTTTAAGGAAAAACTCATCTTAGTTTTCACTTATTTCTTTTGACAGTGAAAACTAATTATTGAAAAATTGAATAAATATATTTTTTTTATATTTTACTCTTTATTTTTAGATCTTTTTTTGATATTTGGACTAGAAATTAGACAAAAAGTAAGAAAAGCATTTTTTCCCATTGTAATTATTCAATCTCTGTAACTGGATAATGTTAGACTCCTTAAAAATAGTCAAATACTGCTATTCAAACTATCTTGTGAAACTGTAATTATATCACAATATTTATTGCAGAAAAATAAAATATCACAATATCAGATTTTTCCAATATCGTGCAGCCCTAATTTCAACCATGAATCGAGCATTGTGGCTAATGAATCATAAGTGCCACACATTTACAGCATGCTAAAGCATTATAAAATAAAGTGGACAGCTTTAGTAGCACGTTATTCTCGTTTATCAAAATCAATCTTTAGTTATTATTTATGATCTCTGAACTGAATCCATGAAGTATTTTCTTGCCTGCAAAAATATTGACCAATAAATCGGGGTGGGGCTTGTGCTTAAATGGTTTGAGGGGGGTAAAATGCTATGATACTAGGCAGCTCTAAACAAGTAATAAAATTACACACAGAACCTTTAAAATATTGCAGTGTATACTATGTGTTGATGCTTTGATGGATTTTATGCAGCATAATACTATTTTGAACCATGATCAATTCCAATACTACCATATACTGTATTTCATTAGCAATCTGTATTGCTCAGTGTATTCACTGTGCTCAATATTGAGGTCTGCAATGATGCTAGTTGTTGCATAGTAGTCTTTTTTTCTAAACTACTAGCAGGCACTTCTTGAGTTAGAGGCTCGAAGTGCCAGGTTTGCAATGGATTTCACCACGCTGGTAGAGGCTCTGTGGCAGGCGCCGGCACTAGCGATGTAGTTGGAGGCTAGCCGGTGTAGCCGCTTGCTCCCAAAAGTGTTATAATGGCCAGGCATGACCTGGTCAATCTCCTCTTTATCAACCATTTCCACAAGCCTTTCACAACTATGGATGTAGTCGCTGATTCGGCTGTAGGGAAGCCAATCAATCATGGAACCATCATAGACCACGTCTCCACTGAACAGCATTTTGCTCTCCTTGTCATGGAGACAAATGCTTCCTCTGGAATGGCCCGGCATGTGGAGAACAGAAAGCTGCCGGTCGCCAAGGTTGATAACGTCGCCTGGGAACACAAGGAGAAAGGTAGAAAATGAGGAATGTGGCAATTGGATATTTTCACTGCAATGCAGCACTGACACAGCAGAAGCTGTATTGACTGATGCGCAAATTATTTCTTGATATTGTGGTATTTCTTGGTCCAAACACAAAACTAATAAAGTACTGTTTTTTTTTTTTATATATATCCTTCAAGAACTGTAGTGGCTATATGTGCTGAAATGATAGCACACATTGACTTCGGCATGAGTTAGGCTTCTAAACATTTACCAAAAAAAAGTTAAAGAGCACGTTCTGCGCATCACAAATAATAAAGAGTTCACATAGTTTCAGCAACTAATTCCCATAACTATTTAACGTGCTGGATATTTTTTGTTATAAAAATTAACACTTGGCAAGCAACAAGTTCTAATAACTATCTGTAGAGGAGTGTATGAAAGCGTTACTTGCTAGTTGCACAGTAACTTTATTATTAATTGTGTAACAATGCCTGAGAAAGTAATAACTATTGTAATTGTATAATTATTAAAATCACAAAGTATTTCTAAAACTATATTCATTTGTAAGCTGATACTGATGCAAGTCAGTTAATTCTGCCTCACACAAACTTCATTCAAGTGCTATAAATAAGTCATTTATTTGCAGTTTTCCTTTAAAATCAAAAGCTAAAATAATAAACATTATTATTATTATTATTTAATAATTACATTTTAATTGTTTAAGTCAATATTATTATTAGGCCTGTACATTCACATCATTCTGATGATTAATTGTCTATAACATAATTGTGATTAACAATTTAATTGCCTTTTTTATTTATTTTTTTATATGTATTTATTTATATATCTTTAATGCTGTGGAAAACAACTAAATTAATTACAGTTTAGTTTAGCTTTCACCTCTGTCCTTTTTACATTCACAGTGTACCCCCTAATATACTATAATATAATACTTTTTATTTTGTTCTATCTGTCTACTGAGAAATAAAATAAGCTACATCATTGATTGCTACTTGTTTAGATTTCCTTTATTTTAATTGTTAAACTGCCCAAATTATCACAACTGTCTTAAATAATTGCAATAAAATCAAATTACCACAAGTTGAAAGGGTTAAGTATTATTCAAATACTGTTATTGGTCTATTTAACATAGTCTGATACATTATGCAATATACATTTACACCAGTACTATTTATATTGCATTCAAAACTCCTGTTAGTTCAATTTGCTCCAGATTGCACTACAATATCTTGATTAATCTTAGATCTTAAGATCACTCTGACATAAATTAAAAAAAATGCAATACAATATCATTTAAAAACACAATTTGTTCCCAGACAGTGACAATAGATCTATTCAAATGCAGTAGTACAACTCACTGCAGAGTAGTCCATTCACTGAGAATTACGGGGAGGAGGTCATGCGTGGTTTACTCTGAATCTGCTGGGTTCCTGCCAGTGGTCCACTATAATGGTGCATTCTCCATTATCAGGCAGATTATAAAGCCACATTAGACAGTCGGCTTGGTTTTCACTAACCACCGACATGTCCTCTGGTGAGTTTAGCATGATCTGATTTGTTTCGATCTTTCTGTGGAGCTCTTCAAAAGATATTATGTAAGGTTGCCCAGAATGAAGTCATGCAATTTAGTCCATTTCACTGCTGTAATAGATTATGCCTTGAACCTTGCAACGGTACATAAATACATGCATACATACATACATACATACATAAATATGTACTTAAAACGTGTAATGTTGCATGCACCGGAACAGTATTTATAAGTAATTACAAGCCCACCTTCTTGTAATATATGGGTTGGTGTAACCGCCTTCACTCTGTACTGCCTGGCTCTCCATCCAGGCGATGGATCCTCCACAATCTCGCGGTCAGAGAGCCAGGTCACGGTCTCGAAGTTGTCACCGTTGGCCAGAGCGTCCACCTCCGCCTTGTGCACGCCCACCTGTTGAAACTGATGCAGCCCACCCGAATGATCAAAATGAACATGCGTGCCGATGGCCAACAGC
Organism: Danio jaintianensis; assembly: GCA_903798115.1. NCBI lineage: Eukaryota > Metazoa > Chordata > Actinopteri > Cypriniformes > Danionidae > Danio > Danio jaintianensis. The sequence goes on from CAIGQV010019084.1 coordinate 3,885,241, forward strand.
GGGTTTTTACGCTTCGCATCGTCGCCGAGCAGCGATTTCTCTTGGATGTATTCAGGCAGGCTCCGTAAACCCAGGCCGGTGTCTATGACGACGTCCTGGTGGGACCCGCGAATGAGCCAGATATTCGCCCTGTTCCCCGATTCATAAAACCGCTCCTGGATCCAAAACACGCCATTTTCCAGCGACTTGTGCGCGTACCAGTCGGTCGCAGACATCCCAAATACATTCAAGATGTTGTTATTGCATATGAGGATAAATGTATGGTTGTTAACCTATAATTTTGGCTTCAAATTTTGCTGCTTCAGCCGCAAAGAAAAGGACGCTGACACCCTGTTCCGCAAGCGTAATACGTCACCGAGCGTAAAGACGTGACGCGCCGGCGAGTCAAAAATGCTATTGGTCATTGATGAAATTGGCGCCTCCCAAGTTATGCATATTAATAATAAAGCACAAGTGGTATTTAATTAATTGCCTACTTGTATTTATTTAAATACGTTTGAAAGCTGTAAGAAAATAAGGTAAGCGGTTGGCCTTTAAATAGCTTATCTGTTGCTGCAATGCGACGAGCCGCCTCAGTAGTGGAGATTTAAAGAAGTGGAACAATCAGTCTGCATTTATTTACTTACATTCTGATACAATATATCTTCGTGTTAAATACAGTGTTTCAATTATACATTTCTTAATTCTTACAGAGATACAAGTGTATTATTGTAACATAATATGTTTGCGTGATGAACTAAACTCAAATAGTAAAGTAGCCTAAAATAATAATTGTATTCAGGTGCGCTTGGGCAACTCGGAAATTAAAAAAAAAGTTCAAACGAAGTCGTAAGTCTAATTTTACAAATGCCAAACAATTATAAAAATAAAAAAAAAGTAACTTTATTAAATAAATAAGAAAGATGAAGCCAAACAGCACATCAGATTGACTTGCCTTGAGAACATTTCCCTTCATGCATAATTCAAAATATTGGTAAAAAAAATAAATAACAATTACATACTGTGAATTACAAAACATAATAATAATAATAATAATAATAATAATAATCCTTCACATTAACAGTGCATTATGTCCTGTTTTATGTACTTGCATACTGTAGCATAGTAACTACAAACACTACTTGAAACTATTAATTAATTAATTGAAACAATAAATTACAACTAAGTTTTATTGTTAAAAAAATACATAAAATATGATTTATAAAAAAAGTCCACCTTTCAAGAAAATCTAAATTAACATATACATTTATATATATATATATATATATATATATATATATATATATATATATATATATATTAGTGCATTGTTGAACAATCTCATTCTGTATTCTATACAGTGATATATTATATACAGTGACAGTTTTGCATCACTGTCAATGACATCACCACCCAGTGACATCAGAGTGTCATTTAGCAAGTATAAGCAACATGCGCTGAAAAGTAGTCAACAAAAGAGATCCTGAAGCTATGGGTGCTTAGATGCCAGCTATCAAATCTTGACACCATGCATTCAAAATGAGATATATTACAGAACATTTTTATTTATTTATTATATTATAAAACATTATATTTGTTTGTTTGTTTGTTTATTAAACTAATATAATATCAGGTCATTTCATCCAAATGATTTTAGGGAAAATTTAGCTGGCAAAAATGGCTGGAAAGGGAAGAGGTGTAGCAGCATTCACCTTCAACATAGAGTCCCTGGGTCTCACCAGAGGATCCATGCCTGAAACCCAGAGAGGACCAGCTCCACTCTTCCCAGTGAGCCGTTCTGAACCATTGGGGGGTTTTTTTCTTCCATAAATTTCCCAAATGAATATTTCTCTTTCTCTTCACCCTTTCTCAAAACTTTACAAATCTGATTCAGCAAGGTTAGAAATTGGTTATTCAGAAGGTTCAGTTTTAAAGATACATGACTCCACCTTTCAGCAAATCGAATATAAACCAGGGCCTTTGAAAGCTGGAGAAGATGAAGATTATATGAGAGCTTTGAAACAAGAGATGAGAGGACGAATGAAGGACCTTCCTTTTAACATAAAGCACCACACAGGAAAGGGAGGTGAGATTGAGCTTTTATTTAATTTTAGTAACACATAATACCTATTGCTTCCTACTACTGGTCTTATTATTTATTTAATTGTAAAACTAGATGAGTATGAGTTAATGCACTGGGGGCAATGTTATGTTTTAACCCACCTAGAGACAATAAATCCAGTTAACCATAGGTTTAAGTGAAATAGTAACTGATATGGGATAGTTTGACAATGAGTCTCACAACTCCTACTGTATATATTTATTCATTCATTCATTCATTTTCTTTTCGGCTTAGTCCCTTTATTAATCTGGGGTCGCCACAGCGGGATGAACCGCCAACTTATCCAGCATATGCTTTTACGCAGCGGATGCCCTTCCAGCTGCAACCCATCACTGGGAAACATTCATACACACTCATTCACACACATACACTACGGACAATTTTAGTTTACCCAATTCACCTATACCGCATGTCTTTGGACTTGTGGGGGAAACCGGAGCACCCGGAGGAAACCCACGCGAACACGGGGAGAACATGCAAACTCCACACAGAAATGCCAACTGACCCAGCCGGGACTCGAACCAGCGACCTTCTTGCTGTGAGGCGAACGTGCTACCCACTGCGCCACCGCGTCGCCCGTATATATTTATTGTTGTAAGAATATCAGTATTTGTTTACAATGCTATTGTGTGTAATTTACAGATGTGGAGAGGTACAAGGAAAAATACACACGAGAAATAAATAAACTCGAAGATGAAGACTGGACACCAGGTATTACAATAATCACTTTGAATTAAATAGGCTAAGTAATTTCAGATAAATTGTAGATTTTCTTTGTAGATTGGAATCGTCTTCCGAAGGAGCTGAAACCACAGAAGAACACAAATAAGAAGAAAAAGGGTAATTTTAACAATATATAGAATCCTTAAACAAACTGCTTTTTTGAAGGACTCGTACACTTTTTTTTAATATTATGTACACTTTGTACACTTTTATATATTTTATATACTATACACTTGTATAGCCTGTCTTATGTGTATAGTTTAAGTATTTTATTTTATTCTATTTTATAGTATAAGTTAGTTATGCATAGTTTTTTTTATACTAGCTCTTATGTCCAGTGTTGAGTTTGTATTTATGATTAATCTATGTAGCATCGTATGTAGCATTTCGTTCCTCTGTATGTCCACACATGTAGTGGAATGACAATAAAGCTCGACTTGACTTGACTTGATTCAGATCTGAAGAAATCCGTAAAGATCTCAACTAAGGACAAAGAAGAAGTGCTGAATAAATTGGATGTGAGCTCGTGCTGTTTTCATCTTCTTGTTTCACTGTAAACAGATATATTTGGTTGGAGCCATCTCATTTGCGCTTTTTTTTCAGGAACTTGAGAAGAAGGGAGATGTTAAATCTGACGAGGAGGATGAAGTGAAGAAAGAAAAGAAAGAGGATGATGGGGAAGGAGAGGAAGGAGAAATTGAAGGAGACTATGATGAAGAGTTTGAAGAGGTATAAGCTTTTATGTAGCAATAGAATAAGCTTTAAATCAAGCATTTTTTTTTTGTTTTGTTAAATACATCTAATAGATGTCCAAACATAGATGTCTTTGCTGAAACAAGGCTATGTGACCCTGGACCAGTCTCACGCTGTACTTTTCAGCCAAATACCATGATATTAATGAAAGATCATGTTAAATGAAGATTTTATTCGTAAATTTCCTACGCTGAAAAAAAATGCTGGGTTCCACACAATCGATTTGTGTTGGAACAACATGAAGGAATTAAGTCAACTTATTATTTTTTACAAATTTAAGTGGATTGAACATCATTATCCCATCAACTTAATTGTACATCAAGAACTGTGTTGTTTCAGCTTACTTTATACAAGTAGTTTGAACAAACAGCAAACATCTTTTTTTGTGTACGGTAAATATAGTAGTATACGTTTTTAAGAAGTTTTTGTTTAATAATGGACATCGCTAAGCACTTAATTTAGTCAAATTTATTTATTTTTTAGGTGATTTTTACAAACCCTCATATTCCAGATTTTCAAATTGTTATCTAGACCAAGTATTGTACTATCCTAGCAACCCATACATCAATGAAAAGCTTATTTATTCAGCTTTCATATAATGTATGCATCACTGGTGACCCTGGTTTTGTGTTCCAGAGTCACAAATTTGTGCTGTCAGTGACAATCCAATACATGTCTAACAAAAGTACAAAAATAGACTAGTCATCAAATAGACAGGAAAGAATGACTACACGTTAAGTCTATTTGATGACTATTGTCGAATTTCAACTGACAGCCCAAATTTAGACTTGTTTTAGCCAAGACATCTGTGTTTGGACGTCTGTTAAACACACACACATACACATGCTTGCTGGGTATACAGTAGTCAACATTTGAAGTGGATCAAACAGGTTTTTCAAAATTGTCCCAAGACAAGAATGGGTGTTGTTCAATAGTTTTAGGACAATGCTGATGAAAGGTTTTGATCTACTTCAAATGCTGACTACTGTATAGTAATAGTAATTTTCCAGGTTGAAAAATCATAACTGACAGCATCAATAATATAATTTTTTTTTTATAAGTAAAAGTTACTTCCATATTACAATGTTCCTAATTTATTACAATAATTTACTTAGTCTTAAAAAGCACCATTATTTTGAGCTAGAAAGCACCATTTTGGATACAGCTTTTGTGCATGCATTTTCCTTTGACTTCCTACTGTTAAAAAAGCTAAACCTGTGATAATACATGATACTGCATGTTCTTTATATATATATATATATATATATATATATATATATATATATATATATTTATTTATTTATGTCTAGCAATAACAACCATTCTTGTTCTGTGGTTATCAGCAACTTATCCTGCTATAGATAGTTTAGGTCTCCTCCATTAACCATTCTGTCAGTACAATTTCTGTCATGTTATCAGTCAAGTATACGCTCTAGAACAGAGGTCACAAACCCTGTTCCTGGAGAGCTACCTTCCTGCAGAATTCAGCTCCATCCCTGTTCAAATACACCTGAACCAATTAATTAGGACCTGAAGCAGCACTTGATAATTAAAGACAGGTGTGTTTGGTCAGGGTTGCAACTGAATTAGCAGGAAGGTAGCTCTCCAGGAACAGGGTTGGTGACCCCTGCTCTAGAATCTGCTTGCATACATCTACAGTGGTTTCAGTCACCGAGTGTACATTTCAGTGGTTTTTTTTGTTTTGTTTTTTTACATTTTAGTGCATGTCAGTCATGTTTAAATAATTAACAGTGCATGTGCTTGCATTGTTCTTTGCAATTCAACCAAATCTGTTTTGTTTTTACACAGGAAAATGACTACATAGCGAGCTACTTCGAAGACGGTGACGACTTTGGGGGAGGAAGTGATGACAACATGGATGAAGCCACTTACTAGCAAAACAGAAAGAAGAAAAAAAAAAAAAACCTAGCACTGATTACCAAATCTATCATACAAGAGAATTAAAGATTGTGGATGTATAATATAAAAACAATTAAATGAGGTGATACACTTTATGACTTGTGGATATAAAAATAAGATTCACCGTATTATGTATTATACTTGTACACCGTACAAGTATTATGGCAAATTACTAAAATCAAAAAGCAAGAAATTATCAAGAGATTCAGATACTAAAATATAGTTCCTTTATTTTCAACCTGCCTCTACAGGATGAAGGCACATACTTTTTTCCCAAAAAACCAATCACTGTACTCCACGTTTCATAGAAATGTTTACATCTCGCTCTCCTACTTAAAATGAAAGGAGCACATATGAGAATATTTCACAGATCATTCCTGTGCTCTACCTTGAAGAAAACCAGGAAGCCATTATGGTTCCATTTTGTTTGTTTGTTTTTCTTTCACAAGTAAGTTAAGATTTTAAAACCAGCAACTTTACCACCATCAGTCGAAATACTGAATCTGGATTCTACATTTCCTAAAATAAATTACTGTTTATTTCCCTGACAAACAATGGCAGCAAATATGTTTACAGAAAATATCATCTGTTTGCCAAAGGCAAACTACGAGCTTAAAAGAGGTACAGAGCTATACACTGGCTTCTGAGTGACACACACACACACACACAACAAAACCAGCATCCAACTGTGCAAAATGCATCTAGAAAAAAATGCCAATAGGACTGGAATTACTTGATCCACTTATCCATTTGAGTTCAATTTAAAATATTCTGCTTAAACCTTCTATAAATGTTTTCAAATTAATTCCCTGTTAATTTATGTTTCCTCTTGGTGCTTCCCATGATGCTGCTGTTCAATTACAGGATGTAGGTGAGAGTCTTGGTGAGGAGCAGCATTGGCCCGTGGTAAACCTAAAGGCTCAGCAATGGCTGGCTGTGTTGGTCCAGGCCTGATAGAGTGTATGGTAGTGTGGTGGCTAACATCTGCTTTCATCAAAACTTCATAGTACAACAGGTAAAAAACTGGTGTAACAATGCCCACGACTAACATGATGGCCACTGCCGTCCACCATCTCATGCCCCAGTCGGCCCCATAGTACGGGTCTTTCTTTACGGCTGGTCTGCGCTCGGCGTCCCCCAAAAGAGGCTGCTCCAGAGAGGACACCACCTCACTCAGGCTGCTCCTGGAAGGGGCAGAAGACTTGACGAGTTGTTGAATGTCTTTATCCTTTTCTTGCAGGAAGCACTCCACACTGTCTGCAGATGAGGAAGAGGACGAAGAGTCCAAGGAAGCTCCAGAAACTGGCGTCTCTGTGATTCTGCAAGTGCCGCTGGGTGAGCTGCTCTTGTGGGGAGCCGTGTTGTGGGTTTCTGTGAAGGAGCTGAATTTTCTCACAGGAATTCTTAAAGAGCGCAGCGCAAAGAAGTCTTGCTCAGTCAGAAGGTTGTTGGCCCGCTTTATGTCTGCAACCTGAGATAAACGAAAAAAAGGATTGTCAGTACAAACAGATATATTTGGGCAGAGTGATTTATATATGCACACATGTAAAAACAAAGTGAAGTGCAGTAATGTGTAATGAAGTTTGAATCATTATCAGAAATCATCATAATTTTATTTAAGGCCATGTCTGTAACAATGGCTATTTTCATGTCAAAAACATTTCATTAAAATATCAAATTTAAAAACCACAAACAAATCAATACATAAATTATATAGAAAATATAACATTAATGTATGATAAAAATTCTAAACATTTTGCTGGTGACACTTGTTCACTTCATAAGCAGTTATTAAAAAGCAGGACAGTCCTGTTAATGAAGGGAAAATTGAGTAGTTCATGCTGTGTTAAGGAAATTTGTATATCAAGTATATTGTATATTTTTATTTCAAGAAATTAAATTATAATATAATGGTTTTAAGTGATTCCAAATAGGGCTACACGACATTGGTATATTTGATTTTTCTGCAATACATGCATACAGTGCGATATCGAGTATACTTTGAACAGATGAAATGACTAGCTCTATTTAGAAAGAACTTATAATTTTAGATTGACTGGGATGGTTTAGTAGAAGAGTGGATATGCATAAAATATAATAAAGCAATCACAAGAATATTGCTAAATAAAGTAGATTAAAGGTAAACATGAAAAACTATTTTATGGCTGTTAAGGAGGTCTAGCAGTTTTCTGGCACACAAATTGAATAATCAAATGTAAAATAATACTGTATAGTGAACAAAGATACAAATGAAATAAACATAGCTTCATGGTGGAGTCTAACAGCATTAAGGTTCAGAAATGCAATAATCAAATGTACATTAACACTGTATAGTCTTTATTGTATAAATAATTAAACCATCTTTGTTAAAATGGCAAACTTTAGAATTTCTTGTGCCCAAATGGTTCACTTGAAATCTTATAGTCACGACCATTAAAAATAATTAAAATGAAACTTTCACATTATTAGAACCTATTAGATCAGGTCAAGTTTTATTAATCCCAACACGACATTGCAGATCCTGTGATGTGACTACTGAAGATTTGCACATTGCGATATCGATGCTGAAACAATATATTGTGCCGCCCTGATGTACATAAATACAATTAATATCTTAAAGTAACAAATATTATGATTTCTTGTCTGAATGCTTTAACCTGGCTTAATATGCTCAGACAGTCACAAGCCTTAAAACACATGCAAATGGTAAAATTATGCTTAAACTTTGCATTGACTGTACAAATCATGCAAGTGTGGCTCTTAGTCACCTATAATCCCAACTCAACATTGCACACTGCGGTATGACCACTGTGGATGCCCACATTGCTTTATCGATCTCAAAACTATAGACTGTGCAGCACTAAATCCAAACTAAGTGATACTAAGTATTGCTCCTGGTATTGGAAGCATTGGAATAAAGAGGTTTTATGTTTTTATATGCATATTTATGATTGAATTTTATTTTTATTTATTTTAAATATAGACCTAAGAGTCTGAAATAAAAGGAATAATAATGTGAAAGCACAGAGCTGGATGTGAGACAAACAACATCCAGGTAATCCATTTCCATCCAGTTAAGTTTGCATTTAGTTAGAGAAAACTCTGAGTTTCATTGCCTTGATTTGTTTGTTTGTGTTTAGCTTTATGCCAGCTTCTAGGCTAATTTCATAATGAGAAAATGTATACTGCAATTACATTATATAAAGTTTTTACAATTTATTTTTTGCTAAAATCTCAAACTGAATAGAAACGAATCCCTTACAGAATTAAAGCCGGCACAATTTAATAGAACAGTCTTCATAGATAAAGTGCTTTTGAAAAAAGAACACGTGGGAGTGTCTTGTGTGTCATCCTGGAGTTACTGTTTTTATAGCGAGTATAAATCTGATCCCACCAGTTTAAAAAAATTTATAGCAGCTTTTTGTTGCCCTGGAAACTTGCACTACACGGCTAACCTGCTCCAGAGCAGATTTGATTCTGGGACTGGGTTAGATAGTGTAAACCTTAACTGGACCAATCAGCTGTCAAAAACGTAATATAACACATATAAAATATATATATCTGATACAACAAAGCCATTCCCAGTCCTCGTGTCCTTTTTTTTCCTCCAAATTAAAGCCTTTCATACTAAGCAATTGAGTCAAAAGTTAATCTGTTATTAATATTTTATTTATATTATATGAATTATTCACACTTTATATTATATATTCAAATTGTTTTCAATTGTCAATTAATATTAATAATGGCTTAAACTAAAATTAATATAAGGCTTTTAAAATGATTCTTTTGAAATGTTTGTGAACCTACATTATTAAAACCAGTTGACTGAGTGGCATTGATAACATTTTAACAACAAGTTGCCTTCTCAAACTGTCGCTGCATCAACAGTGTTTATTTTTTAACTTGAAAATGTATTTAAATTAATTATATTTTTGATAACGATATCTTGTAATTTTCAACAGAGAGGTGAACTGCTGAGGACAGAGGACTCACATGAGAAATTAATCAAACTGACCACTGTTGTGTGATTGGCTGTTTGCTGCACGTGTCACTTTCCGGTGCATGAGGTCCAGAGTAAATAACAATTAAAAAAATAATAATTATTTAAAAAAAAAGTATTTTATTTATTTATTTATATATATATATATATATATATATATTTTATAGTTTGAAAGTTAAAAAAAAAAAAATTAAAAGCACAATGTTCTTTTATAAGTCCTACTTTTAACGCAGCCTTTTCTCTTTTTGTGTTTATATATAAATCATGCATACTTATTTAGCAATACTTCCTTAAGACAGCAATAGTTCTAAAAAGACAGATTAAAACACCAAATGTAAATGGGAGTGTGCATTCCTTGTACAGTCGTCGCCAAAAGTTTTGAGAATTACATAAATATTGGAAAAGTTGCTGCTTAAGTTTTTATAATAGCAATTTGCATATACTCCAGAATGTTATGAAGAGTGATAAGATGAATTGCATAGTTCTTCTTTGCCATGAAAATTAACTTAATCCTGAAAAAAACATTTGGCCACGACTGTATACTTTTGGTTTGATACAGTTTGATCAAAAAGCATCTTAATACTGTGTAAAAAGGTCTTTAGTTTTGTTTACAGTGACAACATAAAATGGCATTAATGTACAGTCGTGGCAAAAAGTTTTGAGAATGACACAAATATTAGTTTTCACAAAGCTTGCTGATAAACTGCTTTTAGATCTTTGTTTCAGTTGTTTCTGTGATGTACTGA
>CAIGQV010019084.1:3917231-3928571 GCA_903798115.1 Danio jaintianensis
TTATTTATTTATTTATTTATTTATTTATTTATTTATTTATTTATTTATTTATATATTAAGCAGCACTAGAATTTTCAGATACAGAACTTTAGTCAGGGTAGTACCATATTTATTTTTTGACAAGAATAAAAATGAGTACATTGCACACAACATTATTTTTCAATAAAAACTTTGATCTAATGGATTTTATACAGCGAATACTACTGTAAAAATTGCAAGTCTGCTCTTCACAGCCTTGTCTTTATTTGTGTTAAATTCAATATAAAATCTAACCTGACTGAAGTCTATGCTATTTTAAACATTGTCGCATTTGCCATTGGTTAGAAAAGCACAGATCCCTGCTTCAAAATTATACTACTGGTTGAGCTATTGTTGCTGTGCTAGGCAGGTTAGGATTTCTCAAACAAAGAAATAGTTGCATTTACACTTTTTAGGGACAATATAACATGCACATGGGGAATCATATTAACAGGAAAGGGGATCATATTAAAGGCATAGTTCACCCAAACATGAAAATGCACTCACAATTTACTCACCCTCAAGTGGTTATAAATCTTTATGAGTTTCTTTCTTCTGTTGAACACAAAAGAAGTTATTCTGTAATATTATTCAAATAATAACTTTTTTTGTGTGTGTGGACTATCTCTTTAACATGAACAGGTGTAAATATGAATCATTTGGGAACCCAAACTTTTCTGCTAACTGTGGGTCCCCAACCACTGATCCAGAGTCAGTGAGGGAGCCTGTCTTGATCAGGGATTTGCTCTGTCCTCAATCCAGCCATCTGTCCTGCGGCTGCCAAACTCAGCAGATTGAAGAGGCCGGGACAGAAATTTCCCACATCCCTCACTTGTTAAATGAGGTGCGGGAGGGAAAACTAAGGGAGAAAGAGAACTATCTGTCTGAATGGAGGCTTGATTCGGTCTACTGGAAGGCTGAAGTACCCACGTAAAAAAAAAAGAGTGGGAAAAGAAGAAAAACTGGAGAAAACAATGTTGCAAAAAAAAAAAAAAGAGTACAACACTGAGCCTCCTAAAATCTTCAATGTGCGAGTGTGTGCGTCTGTCTGTGAATCTTGAGTGCCCTGCCTTTCTCAAGCGCACACACCCCCGATTCAGTGTGCTAGGCTGAAAAGAAAGGCAATTAGCATTTCAGCCAAGGTCCGACTGGCTACATGCGATGAAGCAATAAGCTTTATAATTTGCTTTTCTTCTCTCTGCTGCCATTGAGAGGCTTTTCCTTGTTTAATCCCTTGAAAGTGCATTTCTCTTCACTCTCGTCCATTGTTTGCCACAGTAGCCCATCGGTCATGGAGTTCTGCGGCCTCGGGAACGTTCGCCATGCGCAATTCAATGGGATCTTTTCTCTGTTCCTTTACTCATATATTGAGAGGGGGAAAAAGTCATTGTGTTTTTTGGAACAAGGACGCAGGATGCAGTTGGCTCAAGTTGAAAGGGTCAGACGACGGCCCGAGGACAATACCTTTGAGAGATTTTTCTTTCTTTCTCTTTTCTCTCTGGCCAACATGGACTTGATTGGCATGTAGTCTCTAATGCCGAGTTGAAAAGTAACATATGACAATGCAGAAACCCAGCTTTTGGGCATTCTTGTTATCCCGAGCGGATATTTTCTTATTCTCTGCTTTTATTCCTCAGAAGGAATGGCATCTGCTCGTACTCAACCCTCTCAGCACACACTCGTCTGCACACTTTCGTGCCCTAATTCTAGGTTCTGTGTATCTTTCAAAATAAACAGCAACATTTTGGGCAACGCTCACCCAAATGAACGTCTCGCCAACAAAAAGCTGTGGTCTTCAGATATTCTCCTCAGATGTAATGATGTATGTTTTAACCGGACTCCGTTATTAAATGTTTTAAGTTTCCCAACCTCGAGATGTTCAGGATATCGGGCCGTCTAAAAATACCGGAGGGGCTACAGCACAAGTGCCAATTATTGGCTTTTGAGCTGCCCATATATGGGAGAGCTGAAATTTCCCAGAACTTTCTGAATGAGGTCGGTTTCTGAGGTAGCAGAGCGTGTTGTGAAGATGACTGTCTCGCTGTGGCTGCTCCGTATGTGTGTTAAGCGTCATATGCTGATAAGCCAAAACATTATGACTACCTGCCTAATATACTGTATGTTGATCCTCAGCGTGCTATCAAAACATTGCCGACCAGCCAAGGCATAGACTCTACAAGACCCCTGAAGGTGTCCTACACTGTGGCAGGCTTTTATACAAGTGGTTAGGGCTGTGCAATATGATAATATATATACCATATGGACAAAATAAAAAGTCTATTGTTTCATATATGGTACTGGGTTGCAGCCGGAAGGGCATCCACCGTGTAAAACATAAGCCAGAGTAGTTGGTGGTTCATTCCACTGTGGTGACCCCTGATAAATCAGGGAGTAAGCAGAAGGAAAATGAATGGATGAATGAATGAATGAATGAATGAATGAATGAATGAATTTATGTGGTCAATAGGTTACATGCCATTAGTTGGGGTGCAGACAGAAACATGAATGAAAAAGTTGCAATGTTTGCTTTTTAGCATTTAGCATTTTATTTAGCGATATTTAGATATTTGTAGAAGTAAGAAATATGATCACATATGAATGAGTAAGGGGCTGCATGGTGGCGCAGTGGTTAGCACGTTCGCCTCACAGCAAGAAGGTCGCTGGTTCGAGCCTCGGCTGGGTCAGTTGGCGTTTCTGTGTGGAGTTTGCATGTTTTCCCCGTGGTCGCGTGGGTTTCCTCCGGGTGCTCCGGTTTCCCCCACAAGTCCAAAAACATGCGGTATAGGTGAATTGGGTAGGCTAAATTGTCCGTAGTGTATGTGTGTGAATGAGTGTGTATGGATGTTTCCCAGTGATGGGTTGCAGCTGGAAGGGCATCCTCTGCGTAAAACATATGCTTGATAAGTTGGCGGTTCATTCCGCTGTGGCGACCCCAGATTAATAAAGGGATTAAGCCGAAAAGAAAATGAATGAATGAGTAAATGTCTGAGTATTCTGTTTACTTTAAAATGTAAAAAGGAAATAGTCCTTTACATGTGGTCATATGTTTACATTTATTAAATTATATATATATATTATATATATATATATATATATATATATATATATATATATATATATTAATTGATTGAATTTACATAAATGGTAATATATTGTGATTAATATCATTACTTTCATAGTATAAAATTTATCGTTGACTTGTATCGTAATATGAGATTTTTGCCATATCATCAAGCCCTATATGTGGTTGTTTTGTTTGCATAGTGATTGAATGATTAATTAATGCTATACTGTTAATTCTCTGTATCCTTACAGTCATCACAGTTACATTTGTCTCACAGTTGCGTAAGTATTTGAATGATCTGAGTGTGATAGCGTTCTTTTAATTATAGTACTTTTAGGTATAGCATAAATTCCTCATGGGTTAATAATTTTTAGAAATGCTGCAAATTTCATATGTATATTCAAACTTTGGCTAATTCTGGCAGTGTACATTTCTGTATTTTTAAATATCAAATAAACGTGAAATAATAACAATAATAATAAAAAAACACGTTATCTTACCTCATGTCATAAAGGGGTGTATCTCGTCTGGTGTTTTGGTTTAGATAGGCAGCACATAACAAATTGAATAATGAATAATATAATAATAATGAGGGTTTCTCAGCAGAGCATTGACCAGAGCATCACACCTCCCCTACCAGCTTGTTAATGTACCATAGTTCATCCTGGTGCTCACCTCATGATGTAAAAAAAAAATAAAAAACGCCACTCATCAGACCAGGCACCAAACACCTTTCCTATTCCTATGCCCCATATGGTGATGCATACTCTATAAACCCAACAGGTGGACAAATCTAAACTTGTTTTTATTAAAGCAAATATAAATATGCATATAATAAATACTACTACTAATAATAACATTATACAAATGCAAATTGTCATGAATAAACTGACTCCAACAGAGCCGGATTACAAAGCCCCCCGAGGTGAAGAATGCATGGAAGGCGCTCTTTAAATTTACAAAAACTCTGCGCCATTGACTTTAGACCAGCTTTTAGTTGGTCAATGGTGGTGTCTATTTCATATTAATATATCTATTAATAGCACCACGCCAATAATGCACCTTAATACACCTTAATACACCTCCTTTTCCAACCAGCACGCCCATTACTCCACAAAGGGGCGCAAATGGATTTGCTATTTAAACAACGTGGCGCAGAACATGAAAATGAAACCTGTGGTCGTATGAAAATAGCAACATATCACGCTATACACGCCTTGCGCCTTATTGCGTCGGGTATATGATAGGGCCCTTAGTGTGATTGTGCCACTTCTTGGGCCAGGTGGAATAACTTAAATCTCTATTCAGATGGTAATTGTTTCTCAAGAGAATATACTGTAAGGGCTTTTCACCATTTAAAGTGTGATTGCTGGGTTTCACACATTTCCTTCATGTTGTCCCAACACAAACATCGATTAAGTTAACTTATACACCACAGTAGATGGGCTAAACCAATAACTTGGTTGTTATTGAACCTGATCAAGTGATCAGTTACGTTATTCTGTCAGCATCGGGTGTATGAGGCTCTATATCCTTCATCAGTTTTTAAAGTGTAATGAAGGAGTGTCTGTGCTATTGGTGTTACCGCTATACCTGAAAGTCAGTCTGCCAAGTTGCTAAGTCATTATTGATCAGCCTTGACCAGCATAAGCCCAAAAGACCTTTGTTTAAGCCAAACTTAAGGTAGACATAGCTTAAACTGACACTTTTTGTTGATGTAACAATGATGTAGGCAAGACATAATTAAATCACTTAATTCTATATATGGGATATGCTTTTGTTTATTTCTGATGTCAGCGGCAAATTGAAGATTTTTTTATTTATTTAGTATATTCTACTATAATTTTGACAATGATCCCTGTTTTCAGACGTATGTAACAGAAAGCATTATTACATTAAAGCATGTATTATTACTAAATAGTTTAGCACATTTTTTAAATGAAATGATAGGTGTTGAGAATATAATATACTGTACTTACTCTTACTCCCATGGCCATTTATATTGAAGTTGATATTTAGCCACTCCATATTGGTGTTTCGTAACATCTGGTGTTTCGTTTTTTTTTATTGTTTTTTTTTTTATGAGGTGGGTTGTTAGCCCAACGCTTACCCAATTCACCTACAGCACATGTCTTTGGACTGTGGGGGAAACCGGAGCACCCGGAGGAAACCCACGCGAACACAGGGAGAACATGCAAACTCCAAACAGAAATGCCAACTGACCCAGCTGGGGCTCGAACCAGCGACCTTCTTGCTGTGAGGCAACAGCACTACCCAATATAATATAATATATGAAGTATGTATGATTTTTTCAAAAAATGTGTGTTTATGTGTGGTTTTCCTATTTTGACTGTCTCAGTTTATCCTGTGAAAATGAAAGCCTTTACCAGACGAGAGCCACATGGATTGAGACTTTTGATGCATCGGTGTTGACTTTAACTTTGTTGTCTAACAAGAGCTACTGTACATAAGACATGTAATATGTTTAATTCTTCTACCATGCCATATACTGTGATAAATGTGACTGCGCATTACAGACGTTCACCAGTCTCATCAGACAGGTTGTTACAGAAGTAGACAGACCATTAGATTAAGTCAAGCCTGCAATTTGGATTCAGCGTATGCTGTTATTATTTTAAGCTCCGAGCAAAAGTGGCTAAAGTATAGGAAACTTTGGAGTATTTCTTCTTGAAAATAGTAATTAGAAATGTTACGAGAAAGTTTGAAAACATTGCATGTACTGTAGTTCACCACATTGACTTTGCTCTGGTGCATGGAGTCAAGGTCTGTGACCTCACTGAAGGCTCAATGTATTGCATAACACAAGTGCGGAAACCCACACACACACAGACACACACGCACACACACACACACGCACACACTCACACACACACACACACACACACGCACGCACGCACACACACACACACACACACACACACACACACGCGCACCACTCTCCTTGTTGCTTAGTACTGGCTGTGAAGTCTTGCTGATTGAATAATTGATGTTAAGATTATGGATCCTGCTGCCGGGCAGGGGTAACACTAGAGGCGACTGCTGGGCCAGCAGTGTAGACCCGTAACCGTACACTTTATCACATCCTCAGCCAGGCGATCCAGTGATCCAGTGTCTCAGTTACGTGAAGAGGTATGGCTGCCATGTGAACCCGCTGCATGAGGTGATAGGGTCAAACTCTTGTTGGGCTTCAGTGATACAAATATTAAATCATGTTGTATTTACATTTTTGGGTGGAAAAAATTGCATTACATTGTATTATATTTCATCAAAGTGAAATGTCCAGAAAGTGGTACTAATAAATGCGTTCAGTTTTCTCAGAAAGAGATAAAGATGATTTGAAACATTGCAATTAGCAAATCTCAAAAGACTGTGATAAGAGGCAATATAAATATATAAATGAAGAGTTCAGATGCAAAAAGCTGAGTACCATCTGAAATGAGCATTTCTTTTTCTCAGGCTCCTGTGTGTCGGTTCAGTAATGGTCCTTTTATGGCAGTTATGGCAGACTGAACATTCATGTTTTGCTCTTTGTGTCTTGACAGCTCAGTGAGACACTGTTCCTGTTCATACGATCTGTAAACTGTGTAACCATCTTTATGAGGATGCTCGTGCGGACATGTTGAGCGTATACCAGGCTTAAAGAGCATGATTTCCCCACCAATTGACAGAGAGCTCATGCAAGACGAGAGAGTGTGAGAGAATCTCACATATACAGAGACCTGATATATGAATAATAATAAGAAAAATGTCAGACAGGCTTATTGGCTGTTGTATAAGACTTTATTTTGCAAAAACAACTGCCTGGATGTACAACCCCGAATCATTAAAAGTTGGGACAGTATGGAAAATGCACATAAAAAAAGAAAGTAGTAATTTTTTAAATTTACTTTGACTTGTATTTCATTGCAGACAATACAACAAATATTTAATGTGTTCCTCATGATTTTTATTTTTTTATTTTTATTTTTCTTTTTTTAAATAAACACATATTCCAATATTAGTTCTTGCAACACATTTAAAAAAAGTTGGAACAGTAAAGCATTTACCACTTTGTAATGTTGCCATTCCTTTTCACAACACTTAAAAGACGATTAGGGACTGAAGACACAGTGTTTCAAGTGAAATTTTGTCCCATTCTTCCTGCAAACAATGTGCAAGATACATTATCTACTAGATGCACTGGGATGCATCGTCAGTGATGTATCCTGGGGTCACGGGGTGTTTCGGGTCTTTCAACATCAGACGCCCTCGCCCAAGTGACCCAGCTGAAGTTAATCAGACCCCAGCTTGCGTCCCAGTAGCCATCACAGATGGATCAGCCCTCTTTATCCATAGCCATCTTGTGGCTTTCTCTGCAGCTTCACAAACGGACTTAATGGCCCTCTTCTTAGCTGCTACTGCTAGGCCTAGTTGGTTGAAGACTTTACAGAGTGAACGCCCTGCAAACCCTCTACAGCCCACCTCTATTGGCTCACAGTGGGTCCTCCAGCCCCCTTCCCGGAACTTCTCTACTAACTTTTGGTACTTTGAACGTTTCCTTTCATTTGCCTCTTACATCCACTCCTCCCAGGGCACTGTGAGTTCAAGCAAACAAGTCTTACGGTGGACAAAAGTATGGGGTCTTCATTGTCGAATTTTGTTCATTAAAATGTCCCACACATTGTTTTTTGGTGCATGACAGACCCTGGACTTGTTCCTGGTAACAGTCTCTGTAATCCTTTTCTTCTTTTCCATTTCTCCCAAAAAATACCCATTCAACTAAAATACTGATTCATCTGACCACACTACACATTTCCACTGTGTGATGGCCCAGATGCCTCAGAGCCCAGAGAAGTCCACAATGCTTCTGGACACTGTTAACACAGGGCTTCCTTTTGACAAAGTTTTAACATATAACATATACTTGCTACAAACTGAACAAATGAGACACAAAACATTGTTCTAAGCTTTAATAGTTAATGAATTATTAAATTAAAAATAAAGCTGACAGAAACGAAGCACAACCTGCATGATGGAGCACTTTGGAAATCCTGGATAGTGATAGGCTGATCAACATTATATTAGTGGGTCGGTTGGGTGAAGTAATCAAAATCAAAATTGTGAGTGGATAGAGAGAGGGTTCAGTCTTCAGCTGGCTGGCAGTAGCTGCGATTGGTGGGTGGCTGCCCCTGTGACAGTTGGCAATTGGTATTTGGCGAGTCATGTGACCCACCAGTGGAATATGTATGTAGTATTTTCACTGCTAGCAAAAGCTGAATAATTATTAAAAAACATTTACATTTTAGAGTACATTTACATAATCAATAATTGATTCATTAATTATTCAAACAGTAATTTGATTAATAATTATGAACATAATCGATTGTTGCAGTCCTAATATCTGCTTCCAAATATAAATAAATAATTAGACCAAAATTACTGATTTTTGTTGCATTCACTCTTGGGGAGTAACATATAATGCTGCCTGTTACACAATTTAATTACAAATGCAACTGCAATCAGTTATATTTACTGAAGAAAATGTGTACAATTATGTGTACAACAATTATTTGTGAATATATTAATGATCACAGAGGGCATTTTATCTAAAAATCTTCTGTAAAAAATATAGGATATGATGGATAATATTAATTTGTTGCTTTGACGGTTTTGATGTTTTTAGTACAATTATGCTATTCTAATGCTTTTGATTATTGTACATGTTAGAATTTACATATTTCAAGACACAGAATACTTACTTGATAACTGTTTTATATTGCTTTAGTTTGAATAATAATTGTTTTTACCAAGACGATGTTGAATGCCAATGTTTTCTGTCATCGCTATGCAAGTAGGACTAATTGATTTGAAAATTAATAAAAACGTTGTCTCTAGTGTTCATTTCATATGAAAACATCTTCTTCTTCTTCTTCTTCTTCTTCTTCAAATCTTCTTCCCATGCCAAGCTTTCTTTATTTTGTGGAACACAAAATAAGCTATTTAACAATCGTTTCAGCTGCTTTTGGTCATGCACTCACAGAAATAAAGGTACAAAAGCTGCCACTGAAGCAGTGAAGCAGTACTTTTTTTTTTTTTTTATAGAAGGCTATATTTTGTATACTTTAATTACTAATATGTACTTTTAAGGAACCTGCTAAGGTAACGGTACAAACATACTTTTTGAATAGGTATCTCCTCAATGACAGCACCTTTTTTATGAGAGTATAGAGTAAAAATAAGTGGGGTCCAGACCCCATTGTGGACCCCATTGTCCAAAAACACTAAGGCATGAGAGTGAGCAAATGATAATAGAATTTGGATGTAATTTTTAGGTGAACTATCCCTTTAAAAAGACCAAGAATAATAAATAAACGAATCCTCCAGAGTTGCACAGAGTGGGCAAATATCCCACATGCTAATCTACTAATCTAACTGAATTAAGTAGCTTACTCAGCATCAACAATGAATTACAAAGGCCATTGTAATCAAGTTTCCTGGCAAAGGCAGGCATGCATTTTTATTGTAATGAGTAATTCCAGAATGCTATCAGTAAAAACCACAGCGGAGATATAAATCACCCTGAGTGTTCTGCATTTGAAAGTAGATGAGGTGAAGTTTGCTACAGGGTTTGGTTGAGTGAACTGATATAACCATGTCGAATGAGAAAGAGACCACCTGAGGCATTGTATTGACTTTACAGCACACTTCGAAAGTGCATAGAGGCCAATGCATCTCTCTGTGGGAGCAGCTTATTGCTGAATATTTGCCCAAAAATGCATGCCCTTTTTTATCTTTTTGACATTTTTTGGGCCATTTTGATGCATTGAATGGCTTCTGTGAGCCTCCTGTGTGCCTGTGGGAAAAGAGAGTAGCTTGACCTCCTTCACTGAGAAAACCGACTTCATTTTGTCTTTGAAAATGAGACATCTCCACAATGGACTGTCCTGGGGTCAGCCTGAGAGCCAAAGCACCAGTGTCTTGGCGGCTCGGTGGCCTCCTGGTCATTGATAAAACGTTTGATGTTCTTCAGGCCAGCGTGTCCTGTGGTGTTCTGGGCAAGGGTGTGTAGTGTGTCTCAGTGTCCGTCTCTATCAATGTCAAGTGATGCGGCCAAACAGACTGTGGTCACCTCTGGCTTGACTGATGGCCTGATCATCTCCTTGAATTGCTTGTGCGTGAACGTCCCGAGGAACAAATAAACACAGATGCTTTATCTGTCAGTCAGGCTGTATTAGTCAAGCCATGAGTGTTTATTCATCAGTACAGCATATGAACTACAGCATATATGACTTCAAATAAAACAATATTTGTTGCTTGCTCATTGATGGATTGAATGGTTTAATTTACTGTAATTTAATTTGTTTTATTTCTTTAAACGAATGGAGAATTAAAAGGGAGTGTTACTGTTTGAATAGCGAATTATAATTAATTATTTTAGGACCAATTATAAGAATTATAAAATAATAATAGTAACAATAATAATTATCTATCTACCTATCCTTCCATCCATCCTACCTACCCAAACAAACACCCACCTACCCACCCATTCATCCTACCTACCCAGACACCCACCCATCCATCTATCCATCCATCCATCCTACCTATCCAAACACCTCACCCACCCACGCATCCATCCATACATCCATTCATTCATCCATCCATCCATCCATCATACCTACCCAAACACCCATCCATCCATCCTTATCGTAATGAAGGGGATAAAAATGAAATTCTTAAAACTTTTTTCTCTAAATTTGTTTCATGTTTAACATTTCTATATAAATAATTAGATATATCTCAGTAATAAAAATAAGATGTGTAGGTTCACCTCATGTATTTAAATGTATTATCATTCAAAGAAATTAGAGAGCATTTCACCATCAAACAATGTCGGCTCACAAAATAAATAAGACAGAGGTGATGGTGCGAGTGCGGTTGTGTGTCTGTTACATATTTAGTCTGAACAAGTCAGGAAGTTCCCAGCTCCGGGGGAGAAGCAGGGTTGAATACCAGTCTTTCCCCTCTACTGTCCTGGCTTTGTACTCTCACCCCATGGCCTTGGCCCGCCAGCACCCGCTAATCCAGTTTTGATAGCATTCACAGCCTCTGTGCCATCCTGCCTGCCTGCCCACCTCTTGACATCAACACACACACACATGCACGCACACACACACACACACACACACGCACACGCACGCACACACACGCACGCACACACGCACGCACGCACACACCCACCCACACACACACACACACAC
>CAIGQV010019084.1:3928671-3939205 GCA_903798115.1 Danio jaintianensis
ACACACACACACACACACACACACACACACACACACACACACTTACAAATTATTTAGATCCATACACACATTATGATTTCTATTTAGATGCACACACAAACACAAAATGGTGGTACTAAAACTAGCAAAATGCCTATGGTTGCATTTCTGCCCTCTCAAACTTGTTTTCTCACTAAGCCAACGTAAAGAAAGCCCTCTGTAATCTGAAATGGCACCTTGATTGATGAACGCCGTCTACTCTCAGCAACCTTGTGGCTCAAGAATAACCACATGATGTAGCAGAAGTGGAACATATGAAGAGCTGTATTTAACCAATGTCCAACTTTCCTCGGTAATCTGCCCTTCTGTGAAAAAAAAAGAAAAAAGAAAAACAAGATGACTTCATTCAGTGCATGTGTATTTGCCATGTAATTTAGTGTACATATAAAAAAGTGTACTCTTCAAAGCAGCAGATGACTAACAGACGTTGTTTCAAACACATTCATGTTTTATATTTTGTTAGCTATGACTACAGTCTAAAAAGAGAGAGAGAGAGAGAGACAGAGAGAGAGAGAGAGAGAGAGAGAGAGAGAGAGAGAGGCAGAGAGAGAGAGGTAGACATTGTCTGAGGTGAGCAATAAAACTTTATAATCTCTTTCTCTTCAAAAGAACTGACCACAATAAATTCCTGTCTTAATTATCTCCAGTTGTAAGTGAGAATAACTGGCATCTGACCTTAAGGTCAGACTTAAAGGAAAAGGGTCAGACATACAGTGATATTATATTTATTCACAAAGTCACAAGGTTAATTCAAAAACTGTTTATTATTAGTTTTACTCGCTCTTCATGTTGTTGTGCTATTAATGATATTATGTTTGCCCACAAATTTGTATGGAAATTTCATTCAGAACTTTTTGTATTTAATGGCCACTCCAAAAAACAAACAAACAAAAAACATTTGATTTCTATTAATGTCTCTGTTGCTGATTCTCTCCTGGATCTTTGGATTGTCATTAAAATATGTTATGTTTGTATCTCTTTTATATTTGACCACTTTGCCTGTCAACCATCTGTGAAAATGTGTAATTTTATACATACTTACTTACTTACTTACATCCAGGGCCATTTATATCGAAGTTGATATTAAGCCGCACCATATTGGTGTTTCATAGTTTTTATGAGGAGGGTTGTTAGCCCAACGCTCAACCCCAACCTGTAGGACCAGGACATACACACATACACTATACGCACAATTTAGCTTACCCAATTCACCTACAGCACATATCTTTGGACTGTGGGGGAAACTGGAGGACCCTGAGGAAACCCACGCGTACATGGGGAGAACATGCAAACTCCACACAGAAATGCCAATTGACCCAGCCAGGGCTCAAGTAACCTTCATGCTGTGAGGCGACGGCGATACCCACTGCGCCACCGTGTCGCCCATAATTTTATACATAGATTTCTAAATTGTATAAGTGGGTGATATGACATATGACAGTGATATTACTCACAGTATGAGAAATTTCATTCATTCATTTTATGATTTATTTATATGGTATGAGTAAATCTTGATACTAATAATTTTAATAATATTACATTTTCATTAATAAAAGGACAGAACAAACAATCGGCAAACACAACAGAATAAATAAACTTTCACGTTTAATCAAGAAAAACTATAGAAATTTAACAATGAATTCATTCCTGAATTACATTTAGAAATTAAACAATTATATAGTAAAAAGGCTGGATAGTCTTCATTGTATGATTCACATACAAATTCATATGTATTAAAGGTACAAGGGATATTCAGTCAAGTTCTGCCTTTAACTACCAGCACTTAAAAGAATCCATACTGGCAAAATAAAACGAATACCCATGGTTTTTAATGGGGGTAAGTAAATAAACAGCAGTTTTCTTTCTTGTTTAAACTTACCGGATTGAATATGATTCAATATACCCATACACTGGGGTACGCTGGTGTTTACTCAACTCCTTATGTAATATTAAGACATAACCAACAGGTTTACATGAATATTTAACACAATGGGCATTTTGACATAATTATACGTGTCTAATGGCCCATTTTCACTGAGCGGTACAGTACGGTACGGTACGGTACGGGTCACCTTTATCAGGCTTACGTTTCCTCTGCCAAAAGGGTACCAATGGTACCGTGGTGTATGACAGAAAGTTTCAGTCGACGAGGAAATGTCAAAGTAAAGCTGTACGGGTCGTTCACATATCATATGAGAAGCACTTCTCACAAAACAGATGCTTTATACACATAAATACTTGTGTATGAATGTTCATAACTAACCTTTCAATGAACATGATTTGATTATAACTGCAGATCAATGATGTGCCAAATAGCCTACTGTAATGTCTGCAATTATATAAAATAAATAAATAAATGCAACATATATGAACACATACAGACCCTTACAATCTCCGATATGTTATCAATTACAGAAAAACTACACACAGCATACATTTAATCCTTATTTGGCTTCAAAAACAACACGCAACACATAGCCCACAGTCAGTGCAAACCTCTCATCTGTATCTTTAATCTTCACCAGCACATGTAACCTCTTGTTAGAAAGTAATTCTGTCATTAAGTTCATAATAGTCCAAAAGACGATGATAATAGTTAATCATGGCAGTTTGTTCATGTTTTAGGGTGCTCAAAGAATAATTTGCTACTTTGTTTTTTCCGGCTTCTCCTTTGTTTTTTCGTGCATCATTTTTGCGTTTTTCCGTTTCTGAAAGGATGTCAGAAGCACATCAATAATCACGCGCGCTTTATTATCATGAGCTCAAAAAGTTAATTATTTCAAATATAGACGCACGGCAAGCGAAAGCGAGAAAGCGAAAGCGAGAAAGCGAAACTGCTCGCGCTTTAGACGGCCTTGTAAACAACTATGGGGCACAGGATAAATTCTGCTATTCTTCTTGGCTTTGTGGCTTTTCATCAAGACTACGACAAGGTTTGTTTAAGCTCGGGTCAACCACGGCTCGTTATTATATGTATATATTATTACGGTGTAATGTCTCAGCTGTGTATTTAAAAATGGTGCTTCCTTTGTTTTCATTCTCCTGGCTTTTGAACGAGCTAGTGACATATCTCTGTAAACCAATGGCGTTCAGCTGCACATCTGGCTCTGCCTTTTGGTACCCTTTTGTTGTGCTAGGTACCCTTTTGAAAGGGTACCCAAAAAGTGGTGACAGTGGAAACGGCCATAAAAGCGTACCGAACCGCACAGTACCGTACCGCTCAGTGGAAACGGGCCATAACTATTCAAGTGCAATAACATGTGAAAGAGAAATTAATTCGCAATCCCATACTGTTTTAGAAGCATCTTTAATTAATTGTTTAATTATTTTTTTATTATTTAATTGGTTCTTTAATTGTTTAATGTTCCACTAATTTTCTCATTCATTCACATTTCTTTATTTCTCAGTTGTGTTTCTCATCTGTCAGTACTTGTTTATTTGAATTAAGTTATTAAATCAAGAATTAAGAATTAAGTTAACAAATCAATAACAACAGATATTTTATACCATTTACCAAATATGATGAATGGTGACTGAGCTGTTTGTGTTGTTTGTGTGTTCAGGAATGCCAGCTGTTCTGGCTCTGTCTGGCCTCCTTCTGATGCTGCTCACCGCGAGTGTCAGGTCCGAGTCGGCAGAGCTGAAGTTTCAGGGCCAGACTCAGTTTGTTGTCAATGAAAGCAGCAGAGCCATTGTGCGGCTTGTGGTGGAACGAGTTGGAGATCCCATTAATGTCACTGCACTGGTTCTGGTAAGTTTATAAGCGAAACCTGTAGCCCTAACCCCACCAGTGGTTTTGTCTGTTGTGTTTGGTTTACAAGGCTGGGAAGGTAGCTTGTAAAAAGTATTTAATTACAGATTCTATTAGAATAGAATAGACTATAGTCATGTATTTTGTTGGATTACTCAGGTTTAGTAACTTAATCAAAAATCTCAGCATACTTTAAAATACTGAATGGGATTGATTCCTCTTTCATGTATCAATCAATCAATCAATCAATCAATCAATCAATCAATCAATCAATCAATCAATCAATCAATCAATCAATCAATCAATCAATCAATCACATTTAAGCTTTCAAAATGAATCCAAACCCACCAAACATATCATAAAAAAAAACCAAACAACTGGCACAGTTCTTCACATTATATAATGGATTTGTTTAATGTATGGACAAAACTTAAAGTAATTTAAGTAATTAAGTAATTTAAAGTGAACGGCACAAAATAATCGCGTCAAAATTGGGCCAAAACAATTATGGTTGTGAATAATGTCGTAACAGCCCAATGTAATAAACTGCCATAGTTCGCTAATGATGCTTTAGGGAAACACACCTCAGATCTTTCCAGTTTGTGAACCATCCACACTGATGATTTTCATTAAACAAAATAAATTATAAATTTGAGATTGACTCAAAAGAATCATCTGTTTACGATGAATTGGATAATGAACTCACATTACTATGCCAACATTTTGAAGGACTAAAGCTTCAAGTTTATCTTTAAAGCACACAAAAAGCTATCGTTGGACTTTATAACATTTGATTTCATGTGTGATTAGAATGGATCTGTTAACTGAACGCTTAGTGTTCAGAGTAATCTTTCAAATAAATTCTGAACACATTGAACATATAAGAAAATAAGAAAAATAAGAAATAAAAAAACAAACAAAACATTTTGTAGATCAAGAACAACATACCTCAAGATTCGCTGACTTGACCCTGGTCTGCTCCATGTTCCAAGTCCAAAGCCGTACAACGTCATCTACCCAGCAATCTGATCATGCTGGAAAAGCCATGCATACAAGAGTAAATGTTCAGTAGAGAAAAGGAACAGAAGTTGTCTGAGGCATGAAACCGGCCCATAGCATTTGTTTTACACACAAAATGCAACCATATGTATCCCTAGGCACCTTTTTCACAGTTCCCAAATATGTAACCCTGGACACGTATGCCCAATGAGCCTGTGTTGTCTAAATATGTCTTCTGTTAATACTATCAATAGGCTATCATTGAGACACACGCATTAGACAAATTTTTATTATTTAGGTAATACTGACAGGAAACAGAGTGACATACAGTTGATGTAAACCCCACAGAACTGAAATACTTTATGAAAACTATACAGAGCTTCTGTACTGCCTGATGTGTTAATGCCTTAACAACTGGTTAGGGCTCAACACCCAAAACATCTGTCTGGTAAATCATTGCACAGCACATATGGCCATAATTAGCATAGAAACACAAATATGTCTCCTGTCAAAACAGGCAATGCCTGTTTAGCACGCATGGTACGTTGGTAAGTGTTGCCGGTTCATTGAATAGGTTCCATGAATTCACAGCAGAAGGAAGGATCTGAGAGGCCGTTTTGTAGCGGCTTACTGTGGGTGGCATCAAAGCGTGTGCTTGAGGTGCCAGTTGTCAACCAGATGGTGTTGCCTGAGTTTAGGAGAGGTCAGGGATTTCCCATTGCACACTTTTATGATGTTTAGCGTCTGCTAAATGACTAAATGTAAATGTAATGTAAATGTTTTATACATTATACAAATGTTTTATACAGAACACTTTATTTCCTAATGCACGTTTTAGATCACTGGTTTTTTTGTCCAGCTCATTGTTTAAGGAACTCTCCACTTTTTTTGGAAAGAGGGTTGTTTTACAACTCCCCTACAGTTTTATAGTTGAGTTTGACCATTTTTTTAATCCATTCAGCTGATCTCAGGGTCTGACGGGAGCACTTTTAGCTTAGCTTAATATAAATCATTGAATTGGATAAGACCATTAGCATCTTGCTCAAAAATGTATAACCTTGTTGGCTGTTTCGACTGACCTTTCTTTATGCTGCTTAATCGCCTAATGCGCTGTGCTAGCTTTTACGCTCAACTTCCATATGAATGAACTGTACACACTTGTGCCGCTTCCAGCGTGAAAGTGGAACACTCAATTAGCGCTCTTGAAATATGAAATTGAGGTGGGTCCTGATTGGATTGTCTCCAGGTCCGAATCAGAACCAAAGTCAATATGTGAGAAGCCCTGCTGTATGTAGAAGTAAATTAAACTGCTGATGACTGTTATACATGCTTGATTTCCATGCAATGTCGTGTGCTTATCCAGCTTCAGGGAGACGACACTGGCGACTTTGAGGCCACAACTGCAGCTGCTTTTCTCCTGTCTTCTGAAAGCAGTAAAACCATCTTCATTGCTGTGAAGGATGATGACATTCCTGAAGCTGATGAGACTTTTGTGTTCATCCTTCGCCTGCAGGTAATGCTGGAACCAAAAAAAAGCTCATTCTTGATCTGTGGATGTAATCGTAAGAATATAGGTTCAGTTCAGTAAAAGCAGGCCTATATGAGTAAGGTAATCCATCTTGGGTTGCTCAAGGGATGTATTTTTCAAGTAAAAAAAAATGAAACGATAAGCTACCATCAGCTGCTTGGTTACCTGGATTCTTCTCAATATTTTCGAATTTTCTATTTTTTAGTAAACTACCCCCTTTGAGAGTAACCCATCTCAATAATGGGAGTCCCAGAGCGGTTGAAATTCTTGCTTGAGTGAAACAGCACTCAATGCTTGTCAACTCTTCAGCCACAGCTCAATGGCCCATAAGCCTTGCATGTTCTTTCAGGAGCTCCACTAATCTCTCTGTAAAGGTTTGGTAATGGCACTTGCAGCAGCAACCCTTCGTTAGAAGTCACCTTCAATCGAAATAACTAGTTGTGACAGCCACAACTGGCAGTGCTGTATGATTAAAGAGCAATTATGCAAAGCTAATCACAAGAACAAAAGCACAGTCCTGGAAATAAGCTTCCTATAACAAGAAAAGAAGGAGAATCTCCAAAGAGCCTATTTATGCACCAACACACACACACACACACACACACACACACGCACGCACGCACGCACACGCACACGCACGCACGCACACACACACACACACACACACACACACGCACACGCACACACACACTCACACACTTGTATATATGATTTATGAGGACTCTCCATAGGCATAATGTATTTTGTACTACAAAAATGCTTATTATATGGCCTTATCCTAACCCCCACCCCTAAACCCAAATGAATTACGAAGACACAAGACATGTAAATGAATGTAAACAAGAGTTAATAAATAAAAAAAGCCTGGTTTCAAAAGAGTGTACTGATTTCATGTCAGTTGAGCCAGAAAGTTTCATTCATTCATTCATTTTCTTTTCAACTTAGTCCCTTTATTAATCTAGGGTTGCCACAGCGGAATGAACCGCCAACTTATCCAGCATATGTTTTACGCAGCGGATGCCCTTCCAGCTGCAAATTCATCACTGGGAAACATCCATACACACACTCATTCACCCACATACACTACGGACAATTTATCCTACCCAATTCACCTATACCACATGTTTTTGGACTTGTGGGGGAAACCGGAGCACCCAGAGGAAACCCACGCGAACACGGGGAGAACATGCAAACTCCACACAGAAACACCAACTGACCCAGCCGAGGCTCGAACCAGCGACCTTCTTGCTGTGAGGCGAACGTGCTACCCACTGCGCCACCGTGACGCCCGCCAGAAAGTTTGCTTCGCATAAAATTATTTTTCAATAAAGGTTACGGAGGCGACACAGTGGCTCAGTGGTTAGCACTTTCGCCTTACAGCAAGAAGGTCACTGGTTCGAGTCCCGGCTGGACCAGTTGGCATTTCTGTGTGGAGTTTGCATGTTCCCCTCGTGTTCGCTTGGGTTTCCTCCGGGTGCTCCAGTTTCCCCCACAGTTCAAAGACAGGTGAATTGAATAAACTAAATTGGCCATAGTGTATGTGTGTGGATGAGTGTGTATGGATGTTTCCCAGTACAGGGTTGCAGCTGGAAGGACATCAGCTGCGTAAAACATATGCTGGATAAGTTGCCGGTTCATTCAGCTGTGGCGACCCTTGAGGAATAAAGGGACTAAGCTGAAGGAAAATTAATGAATGAAAGGTTACAGAGGAATCATGATTTGTTGATGAAAACACCTTTATATTGATTTTATTTGCATGCACACAAGGTTAGTGAAAAAGACCCACTGTCACTGACCCAGTTTGGTGAAAAATCAAACTACTGAGAACATCAATGGGAACATATTTTTTGTATCATAGCTGTACATGATACTATTATAAAGTGAGTGGGTGCACGTCTGTTTCATAGATCCAGCAGTGCAGAGCCATAGGAGTTAAATAAATGTTTATTTTCTTTGTTTAAAATAAAAAAGGATATTTGCAGATTAGTTATCTCTTTATTATGGTGTTACCCAACTCAAGCATTTATCATTCCCACTTTTTTGCTATAGATATGTAATTTATTATATAATATATAATATAAAATCATCAAAAAAAAGTTATAAAAGTTTTATTATCATGGTTGACACTGATAATTTCACAAATTTTACTGAAAATAACATTTTTAAAAAGTAAATAGCATTTTCATTGATTTATTTTAATTGCGTTACAAAGTTTACATTTTAAGAATTGAATTCTAACCCACAAATTTGTATCACATAAAGAAGTGGAACCATTAGGTTTGAAAAGTAGTTTTGAATGTATGTTTCTGTTTTTTGCTGCAGACTGTGGTACAGTATGATATTTTGCAGTGTCCGTACAAAAAAAAACAAAAAAACGTAATGTATATGTCATAATGTTGTATGACCACCCTTTAAAGCATCTTTGAACATTAAAATGAGATGTAATATTGAAGTACCTTCACATCAAAATGATGTGTCTTATTGCCATGAAGTGCTATATTAGCATTGTGTTTCTCGTAGCAGTGTCTCATTTAAGGACCTCTATTTACTGTGGTGTCCCAGACTGTTGACAGTGAGTGATTAATGACAACAGGTCATGGCTCCACTGTCTGCTTGTCCTCTGTTTAACAAATGAACCTCAGGCTGGCAGAATGGTGCAACTTAAGGGTAACAAAAGACCACTGGCATGAACTGAAACCCAAGCTGAAGGCACTAAAAGGAGATTTAGATAATACTTAAAGGAATAGTTCATACACAAATAATAAAAAACAAATGTTGTAAATTTATATAAACTTAGGCCATCCAATATTTTTTTTCTTCATTAAAACATTAAAGAAGAATTTTAGCTGAAACTGTGGTCTTCGGTGATTTCAGAAATGTAAGAAAATGGTTACTAGCACTTTGAGAGACAAAAAAATAAAGCCAATACAAAATGAATATCTATGGATTCCCAATGTTTCCCAAACGTTCTGCATCATTATGTTTGATATGTTTTTTTTGATATGCAGATATGTCTGACATGCTTTCAGTATCAGTCATACGCTCCCCTATCAATTTGTGCACTCCCCAGGGAAATGGTGAATCATTTCAGTACAAATTACATTACAATTACAAAAGCTGACATAAAGGTCTGCATTATGCATAGAAGGAAAATATATACTGTACAATGTGAGCATAAATGAAAACAAAATAAAGGCTGCAGCTATAGTCTACAAGTATAATGATGGGAAGTTCAGATCATTTGAATATATTAAATGTTCTGTTCTGTAGGCTTCAGGAAAATATCAAATATATGCCCAGCCTTTCTGGGTATCTGCTGTCTGCATTGTAAGCTATTCATGTTAATAACCAATGTTTCTATACCGTGCCTGGTTAGTCTAGCACAGGGGTGCCAAAACTCGGTCCTGGACGGCTGGTATTCAGTGACGTGGGCACAGAACATCTGCGTTATGATAGGCCCGATCGCCTTTCAATCAAATGGCTGCGAAGTGTCATTTGCATTGCCTGTATTTTTGTGATCCAGATTGTACTAATAGCTTCACACAGACCAACTATTTTATTTCATAAGACCTCAGTGTATTTTTAAGAGCAACATGTATTAATTTTGTTTCCCTGCATCTGACTTTTTTACCTCTCAAATCTTGTAGCCATCTGCATTTCAAGTGGTCATTCACACAAAATGCTTCTTTGCGCCTAAAAAATTGTGAGATGCATTGATACTATACATTCACAATATACATTTTAACAGTTTGAAATAAGTCTAAAAAAAGCAGAGATGGATATACATTAGTCAACATTTGAAGTGGATCAAAAAGTTTTTCAAAATTGTAAGACAAGAATGGGTGTTGTTTAGGACAACTTTGATGGTAGGTTTTGATCCACTTGCAGTAGTTGACTACTGTACATTTAATGTGAAATTCAACATATCGTCTATATGCAGGATATATGTAATTGTGAATTGTTTATTTTTTCAGAGCTCATCAAATGGTGTTACGGTGGGATCTCCAAACACTGCCACTATCACCATCCTGTCTAATGACAATGCCTTCGGGATCATTTCCTTCAACTCGGTAAGTTTCTTTCTCTAGTTTTTCCTGAATGAACAGTGGGAAGAAGCTGTTCAGAGAGTGCTCAGAAGGTCGAAGTGTTTTTGTTTGTTTTGTGTGTGCATGTGTGTGTGTGTGTGTGTGTGTGTGTGTGTGTGTGTGTGTGTGTGT
>CAIGQV010019084.1:3939215-3980185 GCA_903798115.1 Danio jaintianensis
TGTGTGTGTGTGTGTGTGTGTGTGTGTGTGTGTGTGTGTGTGTGTGTGTATGTGTAGGGGGGAGGTAATTAACTCAGGGGAGTGCGGGGTCATTGGATGGAAAAGTGAGAGTAAGGGCAGTGTTGTGGGTCAGATGCCTAAGAGGAAGAGTTGCTGAGATGGGAGTCCAGGGAAACTACAAGGTTCCAAAGAATTCAAATGGAAAAGGCTGGCAATTTACTGAATGGATTAGCTGAATAATAGTGTAATTTCAGTGTTGTCATGGAAACCGACTGCTTACATTACCATATTGACATTAATAGCCTCTTCCTCTTCCTCTCAACAAAAAAATATATAATTTTAACTTCCCCTCCAATGTTTTTTTATTTTTAAGATGTCAGCCACCGCCAGCATTTTTTATGATTTTCACCTGAGTTTGACGGGCCTCAGAATATTTTCTACTATGAAGCAGCACATGAATATGTATATAAATACATATTGCGGTATATATCAAAATACACCTAAAAATGATTTGTGCTGCTTGTTCAAACTACTTATTTAAAATGAGTTGAAACAACACAATTCTTATGTTTGTTTTTTTTTGGGGGGGGGGGGGGGGGGCAACTGAATTGATTTATGTTCAATCCACTTAAATTAGTAAAATGATTAAGCTAACTTGATCTAATTGATTTGTGTTGGGATGACATGTATAAATTGTGTGGAACCCAGCATTTACTGTGAAAAAGAGCCAAGCCTCTACTTTTATACTTTAAAAAAAGCATGGAAAGTGTTATGTATCCTGTAAAACAGCACATGTCTCTTATGACAGCAACAAAAGAAAAAAACGTTAGCAAACTAAATCAAAACAACAATTTAGAGAGCCCCTGCAACATTTGTAATTTCATTCATATGAATATTTGCATGAGACTGAATTACTAAATTGAGTCAGATATTGACAGACTATCGTCCTGCTCCAGGAAAGTCACCATTTTACAATTTAGCTCCAACCTTCTTACCAAAGCTGCATCTGAATATGCATCTTTCATGGTACTTAATACCTAAAAAAAGGTTATGAAACATAATCCTAACTTACAGTTTTAGACCACGTAGGCAAAAACTACCTGGATGACCTGCTTCTTAAGTGAATTTATAAAAGGTTTCAGGTGACAATGAAAATGTGGCAGATGTAGTATGTTCAAAATTAATACATTTCAAAAAGGTCATTTCAAACCCTACTATACATTTGTGATTTTTGGGTCTACAGATGTGTCTAATCAAGGTTGTTACTAATCTCAGCAAGACTTTGACTCTCCAGGGGACCTCCTCATCATATCTAATCTGTTAAAGCACTTCCTGATATAACTTAATGTATTTCTATAATTATGTGAACCACTGAAGGATGCTTTTTGTTCCTCTTTTAAGAGTTCTCTTATTACCGTGGAAGAGTCAAAAGGTAGAAGCCAGTATGTGCCTCTCACTCTACTGAGAGAGAAAGGAACCTATGGCACTGTGACCGTCAACTTTGAGGTAAGTAATGCACATTATGTATATCTACATTATTTGACAGACTACAATTCTGTTAAATACATTGCATATTCTCTTTGATTAATCATAGATTTTTGGAGGTCCAAACCCTGCCAATGAGGATCTCAGTCCAGACATGGGGAACATCACTTTTCCTCCCGGTCGATCTGTTGTAGTTTTCAGCATCATGATACAAGATGACAAGGTACTGTTTTTTTTTGGTTTGTTTTTTAAATAGACAAAATAAATCACTTGAATAATGACAGCTTAAAGTTAACCTGAAACCTTTTTTTTTTAGAATGTGGCACGTTTCTATGGGAAAAAGTATTTTTAATAACAAGAACATGTAGGCTGAGTTCTGATTCCATCCATTCACAACTTACTGGGTTGTGAGTGGATGTTACATTACCAGACTCTTGGCAAGTAAAAGTGCCAGGAATATATATTTGACAATACTTATTATATTTCTCAATTGCATTGCCAGAGAAACCAGCATTAAGGGGGAAATAACAAAATATCTAGCTCAAATAATAAAGACATGCAGACTTTTACTTAATAGACATTAAATTATTATTATTTTTATTATTATTATTGTGTACTTTGATTATTGGTTAAAAAAATTCCAAGAATGGACCTTAAAGCACTGAACTTACCGACTTATGATATTTGACATATTAGTCTATAATATGTGTTTGTTTTAATCTTACACATCCACCAGCTTCCAGAAGATGATGAGATCTTCACGGTGCAGTTGACAGAAGCAGCTGGCGGAGCTTTACTCAATCCCAACAGAAGCAGTGTGCAGATCAAGATCTCCCGTAATGATGCTCCCATCCGGTTCTCCAAGCCCACATTAGTTGTACCGGAGAATATCGGTGTCATTTCTCTCACCGTTACACGTGGCAGAACTGAGGATGGTCTTCTGATTGGTTCTGATGACAAAACAGTGTCAGTGGCGTATGCAGTCATTACAGGCAATGGGGCAGCCAGTGCTACACCGCTGGCAGACTTTGTGGATCTACAGACAGAGAGGATGGTGGTTTTCCTTCCAGGGGTCCACGAAACAGACCTCCGCTTTAGCATTAGAGATGACAACATTCCTGAAATTGCAGAGTCTTTCCAGGTGGTTCTTCTGGAAGAGACTCTATTGGGTGATGCAGTGCTGGTGACTCCAAGTTTGACACTCGTGACTGTTGAACCCAATGATAAGCCGTATGGAGTCCTGTCGATCAGTCCTTCTCCCGTTCAGCCACACATCATCAATGAAGACCTGAGCCCCATGTGAGTGGAGTGTTTTGTTGTTGTTTTTTTACAGTGAATTAAGCATGTGATTTGCATTATCACAGTGGTGTGATCAGTCTAGGCTTGTCCCTGAATCGTATGATCACACCGGTGTTTCACATGATCGGCTTCTAAATTCAAATCTGCTTTTCCACATTGGCTCGTGCAGAGAAAGAGAGATATGTGCAGGGCACTTGTTATAAATCACAATTTGATCAGAGTTTCAAACAAATAATGTTTATTTTAATTTCATTTAAGACATTTAAATACACATAAGTAGTAGCAAAACATAACATTTATAGTTTGTAAAATACACTGATGTCTATATAGACGATAATAATTATTATTTTTAAACATTATCAGATGATGTGCTTTATTCACATCAGATACACACTTTTAGGTTACTAGAGAATTTACTCATTATTCTTTTGTCAGTGAAATAGAGACTTACTTTCATGTATTTCAGGAGGAGTTGATGAATCTCCACTGCAACTCAGGCTAACATGGCAGCACCCATCACCCAGATCAAATAATATGATCTTTATTAAGCTGTTTAAATGATGAAATGCATGTTCTAGCACATATTTGAGAATTGAAATATCAGATATTTAAAAATATAAATAGGACATTGATATATATGCGCATCGGTGGAGTTGCTCTTCAGTGTTCATCGTTTTGTCTTTCAGAAGTGACGTTAACATTACACTGAACTGATCTAAACTGTGAAAACTGGACTGAAGCATTCATTCATTCATTCATTTATTCAATCATTCATTCATTCGTTTTCCTTCGGCTTCGGCTTCGTTTTATTTTGGACTAAAGCAGTTTCAATTTACTAGAATTTCATCTATGTTAAGCTGCTTTGACACAAACTACATTAAAAAGCACTATAGAAATAAAGATGAATTGAATTGAATATTTTCAGAAAAATGGGGAAAAAAAACAATACATGCATAAATTGTCAGGCTACGATGTATTACGTGATAAACTGGATGCATCGCCATGATACTTTAAAGCGACACATTCTAAATAATATTCACATTAAAAAAACCATGCAGGGGGGTCAGTGGAAGAATTTTAATCTTATGTGTGAAAGGGTTAATGAGCCTTGCATTAATGTTTACAATGTGTATGAAGTCATTGTTTGATAATGTAAAATATGATATGATAGTATTTTAATGGTCACAAATTCAAGCAGCTTCAGCTAGTTATATTTTTCTCTTCAAATTATGGATTTAAATATAATATGTCTTTACAACAAAGCCCAAGGCAAATTTACCTTACCTGACCTTACCCAAACAATAATATTATTTCAACATTTGATTTATTGTACTTTTTACAGTGTGGAAGCTCTGATATTGTTCATTTTTGATTGCCTGTTATTTTGTTATTTAGTGCAGCCTATTACTTCCAGTAAGTACAAATACTTTACACTGGAAGCTGACCATTTTAGTCTTGTTTTAATGTTGATTAAAAAAAGAAATCTAAGTGCCAGCGGTGAGTCCAGTATAGTATAAGTTTTATCTACAGTATCTCTAATCTCTGCTTACTTGTCTCAGATATGAAGGCATGATCATTGTGAGGAATGGAGGAACACACGGAGCTGTTTCTGTTCAGTGGAACATAACAAGAAACTCCACGGACAGATCTCTGGTCTCTGCCGATCTTAACCCTGCAGCAGGTACCCTGAGGTTTTCTGAGGGCCAGATGAGTGCTGTACTGCCTTTAAACATCACCCAGGACAGCCTCCCTGAAGAGGCCGAGGCTTTTCTCCTCAAACTGATCCCAGGATCTGTACAAGGAGGAGCTGAAGTGGATGAGCCGATGGAAGTAAGTGCTTCATTTTTTTTTAAGAGAATGTATAAGGATTACAGCGGCTGCTCAATTCTGAGGTGGATTTGGTTTTGAAAGATGAGTGTGAGTTGACGTTGATGACAGCTTGAAGGAAAATGTTATTATTCATGATATGCCCGGGCACTGGTTGTCTTACATGTTGAAATGTCACCCGCTTTGATGGTATTCTAGACCTTCATGCTTAGTTTGGTTGCAGATCCTTCTTCGACCTCTCTGGGAGGTTTGTGGTGAGACATCCAGGGAGGTTGTTGTCTTATTCTGGCTCAGACCTCTTTTCAAGGAGGAAGTTCCTGGATTCGAGCTGGTTCTTAGTTACCATCTGGGCAGCACTCAGTCCATTTAAGCGGATGTGGAGTAAAATGAGACACATGTGTCTTTCTGGCACAGCAGCATCACAGAATGCTGGTTACACTGAGTGTCACTTGGGTGTTCCCTTCATGTGGTCCCAGCACAGAATAACCCACAGCAGAGCCTGTGGGTGGCTGTGTGTTCTTTTTATATCTTGTCTGTTGCGAGTTTTGATTATGTGTGAAAGGAGTGGATAGATCTGACTGTGTTTATGTTAAAACCCATCAATTTCCTATAAATGTCAGCAGTTTAATAACCAAATTAGCTATGCGGGATGTGATCCCAAAAGGTTTTGATTAGGGTTGCGTGGACGTGGAAATCTAGGTCTTTCTTTTCATTGGCGGTTCTCAGTGTCCAAAATCCTCATGGCCAGCAAACTCCAGTTATTGTCATTTATTCTACCCTGTAAACCCAAATAGTTGACGTTAATAGACAATTGTGTGGTGTTTTAGTATGCCCAAAAATGTTTGTTTGTAAAATGTTTCAGCATACCAAAAAGGTTTTAGTATGGTTTGTGTTTATGCAAGTGAGACAAATGTGGTGCTAATCAACAAGAGGAGGCACCAATAATGGTCCGTACACCATACTAATTAAGCAATACAACTGTTTATTGCTGGTATTTACAGCTGATGTCATTTATCACAATAATAGTCAATAATCATGAATAATAATGCTCATGAGCATCGTTAATTGAAAGACAACAAACATGCATAAAAGGCTTATAATGCAAAATAATGTAATAATGATTAAATGAATAAAAGAATAATAAATAAGCAAGAAAACCCCAAGCTATGCGATATAAGTATATACAACCTCAGAGACATGCCATAATTTTCCTCTTTAAGACTGGGGAGCCTGTTGCAGTCACATTGGAAAACCCACAAGTGTGTCCGAGTATGCCGGGCGATGTGCACTTATCCCATGGCTGAGCTTCCAAAGTTTCAGCAAGAAACCCTCACCTTTATAGTCAAAATTTGGGTGCTGGCCAAAGGTCTGCCTATTAGGTAATAGAGAAGAGTGAGTTGATCAGGCCCGCTCTCTCAACTAGGTTCACATTATTACTGATTGCAAAGCACAAATTTACTGGTAAGATCTATTTGGGTTTACAGTGTATAAAAATCACAACCTTTTATGACATTTCAAATCATTATAGTTAAATGTCATTTACAGTGAACTGTACATATCAGTGTTACTTTTAAAGCGGAAATACATTTGTAATTTCTAATAAAAAGCAGCTCTTCTATGTGGTCCCGTTAATAATTACATCTGACCTTCACGGACTGAACTGAAGAAGTGAACCGGGTAAAGATTTCCAAGGAAATCTTCAAACAATTTGGTCAAAATTATGTTGAGTTTGCTTAAACTATATCTTGTTATTAAGTGTGAGGAGAGTATTAATGTCAAATGTCCCTAAATCTATTAAACAAAATACCCAAATGGCAGTACTACAAATATTTAGAGAGGTTTTGTGCCTTGATCTGATGAGGCCAGAGTAAATGACAGAGTAATAAACTAGCTCATGAATGCTATTTTTAAACTCTTGTGAGGTCTAATGAAAGAGAAGGCTTTTCTAAGATTAGTTTTACACAGATATCCTGATGGTACATGCACTGTTATGAATGGTGACATTTGTTTATTGCTGTGTTATGGGTTCCTATGTACAGAGGACAAATTTAGGACAAAAACTGCATTTTTATTGAGAATGAAACTCTGATTAGGCATTACATTTATGTGGGCAAGGTTGGTAGCGCTTTATTTTACAGTCCTGTTTTACATTTGCATAATATATACTTGTCATTATCAATGCATAAATTGGGTAATATCTAGGTACAGTACTACCCCTAAACCTAACCTTAAATACTTTTTGTAAGTAAATGTTGAGTTCACATACTGTAAAATAATCATTGTATCACTATGTTTATCAAAAGAAAAACAAAAGTTTAGGATTCAGCAGCTTTGAGTGGTCTCGACAGGATTATTGTTGACAACACATTTAATAAATTTGAATTTGTGTAAATGCTTTACTGTATTATTGTGTGCTGGATCAAGATGGAGGACAACATAACAGGAAGGTTCATGAATGTAAATTGTACATTGTAATTGTTGCCTACATCCCATTTTCAGTTGTGACATTCATTCAGTTGTGGCCATAAACATGTTGTGAATTATTAACATGGTTTTTACTTAATATCCTAATTAGCTTGTGCATTAAAGAGAAATCCATCATTTTGACCAACGCTATTTATTTTTGGCTTTTGTGCAACATGAGGCCAGGTTTTGTTGTCCAGGGTCACACATCTGAAACATTGCACATACTTAAAAGGGGATTCTTGCACCATTCACTAGCCAAGATGGACGAGTGCAAAAAATAAAATAGCTGCGGTATGCGAAGTTCATCAAACACTGATTTTAAGGAGGAAGAGGAGGAAATGTGCCATCACTAACGCCTCTGCATATGATTCAGTTATTGTGTCTTCTACCATTCAGAGGAATGTCTGGATATGAGAGAGATCTCTGGACCGGTAGGTGCATATTGTGGCTGAATTATTTTCTTAGAAAATACATTAATTTGTAAGGACAGGTGCACTGAATGCTTTTTTTTCTTTTTTTGCACTGCAGAAATGAGAATGCTGTTCTAAAACAATCAGCTATACCAAGCTACCAGGCTACACTGCTGGCATTTTAAAAACACAGTGCTTCAACAACAAAAAACAACAGAACAAAACAGAAATCAACAGAAAAAAACAGAAAACAAAAAAAGCTCAGCTGGTGTAAAAAAAGCTTTATTTAATATCTATAACCTTAAAAGCAAAAGTGACCACTACCACTACCACTACTGACCACTACTGCCGCGTGTGCCACCGCTGCAGTGAGACAAAGGGATTACTATAATTAGTTTTCGTTGTAACAGCTGTTTGCAGCACTGCTGCCAGGGGGCACAAAGGGACGGGATGCGAACTCACAGAAATATAACCCTAAATAAACTGCTACTTGTAATTGAAGATGAAATAACAAAACAATAGATTTTTTATTCCTTCACAAATCATTATAAACGTGTTAACAAGCTTTATTATCATTGTAAACATGTTAACTACATTGAGGATTTATTTTGGAAAAAGAATAAAGAAATAAAATACAGCTTAAGTCATGAAAGTACAAACATAAATAAATAAATAATAAAAAAATGTATTAAAATAACAAATAAACCAGTGTTTTAGACTAATATAGAGACATGTGTGAATTATTTGTCATTTTAAAGTGATAGGACTAAAACAGCCAATAAATAAGCATTGTTTTTATTTACATTTTCTTTGTTGATTATGAGCTTACACAATGTGTGATAGATGCATTTATTTAGGCCTATTAATGAATGCAAATTCAACAGAATTGAATTCAGCATTCAAACTTTTTAGAATGCAATTTCTCACTTAGCCTATTTTAAAATCTTTCTTTGAATGTAGAAAAATGATTTTATTTTGAAACCTTAATTTAAATATGACAACATAATTTGGCACTCTACATGAGAGTTTCCATAAATTAAAAAGTTATGAATTGCCATGACATTATGTTGCATAAAAGACATACAATCTGTCTCAAATGTTAGCAAAATATCGGAATTGGGTCTCATTTAACTGACAGTATAAACTTGGCCTATTAACCTACTAAAGAAAGAGCATTGCTGTAAGGAAACTAAACTATATTGTTTGTCCTTCACAGATGGTGTTCTTCATTCAGGACAGTGATGATGTCTACGGTCGATTTGGCTTTCATCCAAGAGAGAATCAGAGTATTCAGAGTCAGCCAGAGGGGCGATTCCTGTCCCTAAGCTTCCTCAGAGAAGGGGGGACTTTGGGAGAGGTACGACTTACACTGACTGCCCTCTACATACCTGCCCGACTGCTGGACCCTTTACGAGCCCGAGACGGGGTTCTGAATGGCACCAGTGTCAACACTGTGCTGTTCAATTCCGGTCAGTCACGAGCTCAACTCATCCTGCCAATCCGCAATGATGCCTTCCTGCAGAACGGGGCTCATTTCCGCATACAGGTAGGATACGCTGTTCAAAGC
Source organism: Danio jaintianensis (assembly GCA_903798115.1). NCBI lineage: Eukaryota > Metazoa > Chordata > Actinopteri > Cypriniformes > Danionidae > Danio > Danio jaintianensis. Next base: position 3,948,270 of record CAIGQV010019084.1, read on the forward strand.
ATAAGGTCTGCATGTATTTCATTGACTTGGAACTTTAAAGTTTCTTAAAAAAAAAACAGTTTTGATTTACTATATTAATTAGCAATGTTGTGTTAATGTACATTACTGTTTAAAAGTTTGGGGTCAGTCATTTAAAAAAAATTATAATTAGTACTTTTAGTAGGGCTACATTAAATTAAAAGTGAGAAGTGAAGACTTTTACGACGTTACAAAATTATATCTATTGAATAAATGCTATTTTTTTCTATTTCATCAAATAATCCTGGGAAATAAATATATATCATGGTTTTCATAAAACATCGGCAGCACAAATTTGTTTAAAATTGATAAGGATAATTATTAAGGACTAAATCAGAGTATTATTTCTCAAATTCTGAATATTAGATTATTTCTATATCATGTGACACTGAATGGCTACTGAAAATTCAGCATTAATGTATGAGGAATACATTCAGTTTTAATTATATTGTTATAATTATTATCATACTATTTTACAGTATTACTGTAATGTGAAGCGGGACGCTGACAAGGGAGTGCGGATCCAAACGCAGGTTTATTAAACAGAATGGTCAGGCAAGCAACAGTCAATACAGCAGCAAACAGATGTATACGGGCAATCCAGAGTCGTGGTCGATAAACAGGCAGATGGTCAAAAAGGCAGGCAGCAGACAGTGTAAAACAAACAAACAAACAAAGCGAGGGTCAAAAACACGACAAGGCAAGGAAACCACGTCGTAATGTTCACTAACAGTATAACAAGACTCAGCAATGAGAGTGTCAAAGTGAGCCGTATATATGTGTGTGTAGTCAGTCCATGAGCAGCATCAGCTGTGGGAGTGTAATCAATGGAGACTTGGAGCAGGTGTGTGTGTGTTGCATGACTAGATCTTGTAGTCCATATACCAGCAGATTTGTAGTCCTATGTGATATGTGTGTTTACCAGCGATCTGTACAGCCTGGATTGCTGGTGATCGTGACAATTACTTTTTTCCTTATAATTTTATTTGACCTTGGCAAACATAGCAGACTTAAATAGCAGTGTAAGGCTTTAAAGACAGGATTTGAAGATATCAAATGCAAAAGCCTCTAAAGGCTGATTTATACTTCTGCGTCAAGCGCACACATTTGGTCTGGCGCAGCCTTTGCGCAGTCGCATAACCCTCGCCATGGCTGATGCGCACCTCTCAAAAAACGCGTAGCGCAAGCTCTGTGATTGGTCGGCTTGGTAGCGCTGATGAGTGTGGGTGGTGCTGAGAGCCGCGAGCCCAATGGAGCGAGTGTTTACAAGTGTCGAGTCCCGTGAAGGAGCTCCAATTGGAAACTTTTGTTTTGTGTTTACCTTGTTGTACGTCCATCGGCTCCCGCCTCTGAATGAGCGAGTTTTAGCTACTTGTACATTAGGGTAACATTCAGAAAAAAACAAAACACCAGCGAAGAAACTCGACACAGAGGAACATAAACACCTACTACCAGCTTGCGTTTCGGAAGTGCTATTGCAGAGTAACACAAACAGCACGCAGAAGTATAAATGCACGGCTATGCGCAAGGCAGGCGCCGTGGGTCACGCCGATCACTCGACGCAGAAGTATAAACCAGTGTCATCAGAAACCTTCTTTTAAAATTTGCATTTTTCTCAGGTTTCTGTGTGTGTAGGTTCAATCATTTCAAAGGATAGGTTGTTTTCATTAGAAAGACAGGTTCTTTTCTATATAGATCAGTGAAAAATGTCCAAAATCCTACAAAAAAAGCTGGACGTTGCCTCTGAAGATGCACTTGTGGCCGGGATGCAGAATACATATTGTTAGTTTGCTCAGAGCAGGGAACTGGGAACTGTGTGGATGTTCAACCCTTCCAAACATTTGTTCACTTGCAGTTATTGACCACTACTGCCTTTTATTATGAAAAAAATGTATAATAATCCCACACCACAAACATTTTACTCAGGTCCTGCAAGAGAGTCACAGGTATGCAGACATCTACTGTTTCGGGTTCTTGTAACAGATTTTTGTCTTTCTCTAGTTGGACAGTGTGGAGTTGGTAAACATCACTCCACCAATCCCATCTGTGAGTCCACGCTTTGCAGGAGCTTTGAACATCTCCCTGATCATCACTCCCGATATTGCTAATGGAGAGATCGGCTTTACCAGTAATCAGACAGTGGTGGCACTGGAACCTGAAGAATCAAACTCCAGCTTGGTATACAACGTTCTCGTGAACATTTTATTTTCTGTACATTATTCAAAATTCATTTAATTTGTTGCCTAAATAGATAATTCACCTTTCACCCTAAAATAACAATTATGTCATTGTTTACTCACCTTCAAGTGGTTTCAAACCTTTATGAACTTTTTTTTCTTGTCATACACAAAAGAACATATGTTGAAGAATGTTGGTAACCATAAATTTCTGTTGTAGAACAAAAAAAAGAAAACAAAACAAACAAAAAATTGTGGCTACCGGATTTCAACAGTTTTCAAAATATATTGTGTTTAACAGAAGAAAGAAAATCAAATATGTTTGGAAAAAAAGATGAGGCTTAGCAAACGTTGAGATAAATCTATTTTTTGTCTTTTGAACTATCTCTTTAAAGACTTATGTTCTCAACTGTATACTTGAATGTATAAATTATGGATAATTATGGACAATTATGTTTTTTTTTTTCTCTGTATCTAGATAACTCTTCAGCTGAGGCGGGATGGCACTGATGGCCAGGCGGTGGTCTTCTGGAGTCTCAGACCCACTGGTGAAAACAAAGAGGATGTCACTAAGGGAGACATTTCACCATTCACTGGATCAGTCACGTTCCTCTCTGGACAAAGTGAAGCTGTGATTAACCTCACAGTATTGGCTGACAACATTCCAGAAATAAATGAGACCATCATTCTTACATTAGACAGGTTTGTTTTATTATTTTATGAGATTCAGGCATTTTAATATGTGACGTATGTGACTAAATACATTTTCAATCCACTGAAGGTTTTGTTTTAATTGTCATGAAATTGATTTTTATGGTTTTAAAGAAATAGGTCACCCAAAAATCTGAATTCTGCCATCATTTAATCATCATCCACTTTTTCCAAACCTTTTTGAGTTTCTTTCTTCTGTTGAACACAAAAGTTTAGAACCACTTAAGTGTGAGTAAATATGGAGACGCTTTCATATGTCTCTTTAACAATCTACAAGGAAAGTTTAGATGTTGTCAAATAGGTGATATTTAATTAATGCAATACTTATTTTTTTTAAAGATTAGATCAAAAGTTCAACATATTGGTCATAAACTGACAACCACCTGTAATTTGTGGACAGGATAGTGGAATAACACTGACAGCAAAGCATATATCAGTGCTGCCTTCAAAAATCAATCAAATAATGGTGTATGTCAGGCCCTGTTACACCTGTCATTAAGATGTGTATCTGTCAATCCAATCAGAAATGTAAAATGCTACATTCTAGGTATGCACACTACAACTGATTTGATAGTTGGCTAGTCTAAAACCTCAAAACCTTGTGCATACAATAGTCTGCACTTAAATATTGTAGATATTTAAGCACACTGTTAGCTCCTTCAACAAATTCTGCTAAACAAATGTGTCATGCACTTGACTCGCATTATTATCATTATACGTTTTAGGCGGTCTTTAAAAAGAAAAAAAAAGAAGAGCATCAGCCAATGCTTTCGAGATTTCAATCAACAACCTGACAGAATCTTCATGTTTTATATACCGTTGGCCAACATTAAACACAAGTAAAAAATTATAGGAATGTTTATCAAGAAATTGCATTAAAATGGCCTTTAAAAATGTACTTCATATAAGTTATATTGTCTACTAAATACTTGTAAATGGGGTCTGAAAAGGTTTAAACTTGTCTACTTTTGACCACTTCCAGAAAACACATTTGAATGTATTGCTTTGGTAAAGTTCATGTGGTTGAATGTATTCAAATGGCCATGGAAGTCTGTCTTCAAGAGTTCAACAGTTTAAACTTTGCTGTCTAAAACTGTAAGTTTGTTTTAAAAGCAAAAGATCTATGAAAGCACAATTTTCTTTTACCTGACCAGATTCTAACATAAACCTGCAACAATAGCCGTTTTGTGCCTGTGCGATTAGAAATGAAATACTCTGTTCTCCAGATCATTTTTGACTCCATTCACATTCATATATTATAGAATAATCAATTAAAATCAAAGAATAATGTAATAATAAGAGACAGAGATGGTGATTCAGATGTGCCTCATTGAATTCTTACCCCAGTCCGAATGACACTTTACAAAAAAGTTCCATTAGTTAATGTTAGTTAATGTATTTACTAGTGTGACAGTTTTAACCCAAAAATGACCAGTCTGTCAGATGAAGAAGAGCAGGAGTCAGAGATTCAATTAAAAAAAAGTTTACTGAAGATAGTTTGCCAGCCTTAACACTCTCATAGAGTTCGTATGCCGCTCTGCTTACAATCTCAAAACAACAACAATTATACTCTCACATAAAGTCATTAACTGCGGTGATTGGTTAAAACACAAATAGACTTAGAAAATTTCCATGTGTGTGTGTGTAATTCCAAACAATATCTTCCAATGATTACTTAAGCGTCACATACAAAAGTCACTAGCCACTAGGCTATTCAGAGTTGAGCCCAGACCTGTAATACTGATCCACAAATGAATAGAACACACACACACAAAGTACATACACACATCTGTTTCTTACTCAAGGCTGTTTCGTGTACTCTCAGCCGTCTTATCAAAACTGGTTCAAAACTGGTACAATTAACATCCACACTGGCAGCTTGCATACAAAGGAATTTACTTTAAAAGATTTAACACATAAAATGGCAAACAACTCAGGAAACAGTTGTTTCCAATCCTTCAAGAGTCCAAGTCCACTCAAGAGGTCTCCATGACCTCTGACCTGGCTTGGTAGATCCTGAGGAAATAAATCATTTGGCATACAGAAAAAGCAATGACAAATATTATTCCAGTTTTACTCTGAAGAGGGATGACACTAAGGTCATAATATAATCTAGGTCCTTAAACATTCAACTTTATTATTAATCATAAAGACATGAGAAATTGTATGTGTTAATCCATACTGGAGCGGACATCCATCAGAAAGCCCACACCATCGCTAGCATGTACAAACAAACACTGATCAATACATTTATTGCAGTATTTATTCATCCCTATTAAAGTTGGTTAATGAAAATTAAGTTATTATTTGTTATTTCTGACGGTGGATTGACTAATGTTAACAAGCACAACTTTGGATTTTAGTAGTTTAACAATAATTAATAAATGTATTGTTGATTCTTAGTTCATGTTAGTAAATACATTGTCTTACCTTTACTATTGGAAAATTATTGTAAAGTGTGACCAAATTTTTAATCTTTTGAATGCAGATAAAGTGCTGTTTCATCTCATAATCATTGTGCTGGGACATTCTTTGTCCTTCCCCTCACTCTTTTTTCACAGGGTAGAAACCGCCCGTTTTGTAGTGTACTTCGGGTAAGTGCATCCTAGAGAGACTGTGTCCTATTGTGTGCTGTGAATCAACTCTTTATGTGGAAAAGCATCCACTCTGAACTTTCAGGGGCTTTGTTTTAATGTTTCGATGAGAGATGTCTCTTTTATCTGAGTGTGTGAAGTGAATAGCAAGTGTGTGTTTGTATATGTTTGGGGTTGCTGCACTTGGGTGCAGGCAAACGCTGCTTGTACTCATTTAGCACCTCATTTACGGAGTTCCTTTATCCTGTCCTGTAAAAACTTCAGTGTTTGTATGCATGCAGCACATCCTCTGAATGCGTTTGTTTGGAGCACTTCTCCCACAAGCTCTTTGTCAGCCATTTTACTAATTATCTGGAGCCTTCAATGCTGGCACAGAGCAAGCCATGTGTGCTTAACACACAGGACCCCCGCTGAGGAGGGAGGATAGCGGGCTGTTCATAAACATGACTTGTCAAATCTCCATAACCAAAAGGCCTTAGGCCAAGCATATTTAAGACACTTTCAGATTACAGTGTGACCACACTCATGCACATCCAAAATATATGTTTGGCAAATGGTTTGTAATGGAATCGTTTTTTCTTACATTGTGCACTGTACAGTATGTGTCTAAATCAGGCCATGCTGCTTGAAACAATTCATGATTTTACATTACAATGAACTATAATTTCATAAATTACATTATATTGTTTCAGCATTGTGATAGTATTATATTACATAGTCACTGATCATCACCATATTGTTGTACAGGACAAATGTGGACAACCAGATCCTGAAACCAGGATTCACCAGCCGAGAAATTGTTATTCTGGAGAATGATGACCCTGGAGGAGTATTTGAGTTTTCACCAGTCTCTAAAGGACCTTGGTTTATAAATGTAAGGCAAAGTCTTAGTCATAATTTTCTTTCTTTCTTTCTTTCTTTCTTTCTTTCTTTCTTTCTTTCTTTGACCATATGGTTGACCATATAAAAATAACCATTTGGAAACATTTTAAGTCAGATGAAAATGACCACCCTTCAGCTCTACATTAATGCTATTTTGGGGTTGTTCTAGAAAAAAACAAAAAACAAAACAACAACAGCAAACAGACCAGGAAAGCTGTTGAGCTCTTTGACATGAGTTAAATCAAGAGATTGTCATGGCCAACAACAATATTCAGGCAGACTGTGGTGTTTAAATGATGAAGAAGAAGAAAAAAAAAAACATCTCACACCATTAAATCACCAGCCTGAACATACAAATACGAAGCCGGATGGATCCTTGATTTAATGTTTAGGCCATTTTTTCTTTGACTTCTAGAATTAACAACTGGGGATATATACTTATTTTCACACCATTCTCTGTAAATGTTTGTGTGTAAAAAATCCAAAAATATTGGAACCAGATAATTTGCTATCAACAACCATGCCACATTCAAAGCCACTTAAAACATCTCACTTCTTCATTGTGATGCAAATCACCTTGACCACATCTACATGCCTAAATGCAATTGACTGATTAAATACTTGAGCTAAACACAGTTGAACAAGTGCACCTTAAAAAGTAGCTGGTGAATGCTTATAGTATGTTTTGTGTCAACTATATCAATCTTTTTTTAATCATTCAATTATAATTTTATCTGAATTTTTATTTACCGTTTTAGTATTGTAAAAGTGACGACCTCCTTGTAAATGTGAAAACTGTGGATGATCTGTTGGCAGGAGGGGGAGACAGTTGAACTGAGAGTGATCAGAGCGCAGGGCCAGCTACTAAACCAGCTCATAAGATACACAGTGATTCCTTCTGGAACGGCTCAGTTTTATGGGGCCACAGGGATCTTGGAGTTCCAGCCCGGGGAGAGAGAAGTGATGGTGGCCCTGGTAGCCAAACCTGATGGGATACCAGAAGTAAGTCGTAATAATTATCATAATAATAACACAGGCTTACCTTTACATCTCTAATATGGACAACTTTACTAGCGTGGTCAGTTTACTTGATATCTTACTTTGTACGGTGCTGTACTTGATGCAGAGCACTTGGGTTCGAGTCTGGTAAAGCACGGTTAGAGATACAAACAATGTTAAATCAAGGTAAAACTACATAGACATGGTGCACTTTTCTATATCGTTTGCTTCTGAAAACACTATTGATTGAATTTGGCAAAAGGTTTAGGTCAGTGGTTCACTAGTTGATCTGTATGACAAGCTCAGACTTCTCGTAGACATGTACAAGACTGATATGCATTTGAAACATACACCAAAAACGTACCCTACGTAATGCATTTCAGATTCACAAAAATGTCCTCTAGTGGATTTGTCATCTGAAACTTGCAGAACAACGTATTTTACTTTTCGCAAAAGATGTACGTATTTCCAATCAGCCTGACTAATACATATCCTATAATTCATCATTTTTGTGTTACGTAAGGTGAATTACAAAGTTCCCCTAATGTTAAGACTACATTAACCCTTCACATATATGTCCTGAAATTGAACATTTAAGAAAACCTGATCTGTGAACGCTTATCTGATGTTGTGTTTTTAGTTAGATGAGACATTCTTGGTGGTCCTTAGTAGCCACAGCACGCCAGCCAGTCGCCTTGGGAACCGAAGAGAGGTTAACATTACAGTGCGTAAGAGTGATGACCCATTTGGGGTCATTGAGTTCATTCAGCCTGGCTTAGACTTCACCATCAATGAGAGTAAAGCCCTGGATGTTTACTCAGGTACACAGATTTTTAAGCTACATTAAAATTTGACCAGTCGGGTTAAATTAACATCTCATAATTTCATCTGTGATAGCATCTTACCCCATTGGAAGAAGCAGGGGTAGGTTTGGGAATGTGTCAGTCTTCTGGATTCTTGAGCCAACATATTCAGGAGACGTCAAACCAGTGCAGGGTGAGATTATCTTTGCTGAAGGAGAATACCAGAAGAACCTGACCCTGTCTTCTGTGCCAGATGAGGTAAGCTTCAGCAGTACATACGACCTTAATACTTCTGTTTATTTAAGAGATTCCTAGTTATGTTATGCAAACTCATCTTTTGTCTAATGCAGATCCCAGAGAAAACAGAAAATTTCACCATCACCCTTCAGAATGCAACAGGTGGAGCAAGACTAGGAAACATTCTCAGTGCTAGGTTAAGCATTCGCGCAAATGATGATCCCATATATTTTTCCGGTATGTTTGGGATTCAGTACAATGTAAATAGTAATTAAGGATTTGAAGTTACTGGGTGTTTATTTATGAATTTGTTATTTGCATTTGTTTTTTGACTGCTTTTATTTAGCAAGAATGTATTCAGATTGAAAGTGACAATACAGACAACAAATGACATTTTTTATGTATTTTCTAACACATAAATGATAAACTGCATAGGTGTTCCTCAAGGTTATGTTTTGGGTCTTGAGACAAATTGCCTTAAATTGAACTCTAATAGAACTGAGGTAAATTTGATTGGCTGTAAAATTGTTACATCTAAATTTTCTGGTCAACCGATGGTCTTGGATGGTGCCCTCCGTAACTTCATTGTTATTACATGTTATTACATTGATATTACTTTGTTATTATGCATGTTATGAAATGTCATTTATTAATTTTGTTATGCTTTTTAGAGCCTGTGGTTCAACGGGTGCGAGAAGGGGGTGTGGCCAATTTCACCATTCTTCGAGCTGGGTTGGCTAATTTTGTCACCACAGTGAATTATCGCTTTGAGTATGGCGACACATCATCAGGAGACTTCATTCCACTGAGCAATGACACAATGCTGGTCTTTCATTTTGGGGAGTGGATGAAGAACATATCGGTTGCTGTGGTAGATGATAACATACCAGAGACGGATGAACCATTCTACATAGTTCTCTTCAACGCCACAGGTTTGCCACAAGCTCTGCATTAACCTTTAATAAACCAAATAATCAGTGCAATTTATGTTGCAAATTTTTGTTCCCTTCCAACATGCATTGACTTTTTGGTGACTTCATTTGCCAGTCCTTCAAATCCTCATACTTTTAATACATAGTCTGTACTCGCCAATCAGCTTCATTAAATTCCTTCTCTGTGAGAGAAATATTGTTCTTCAACTCTGTCCAGTAGAGCTAATAAATCTACCCCATTAAAGATTTGTTTTGATTCACACAGATTGGCTTTGATTCTGAAAAGCCTTCTTTAATCCCTGTTTTGTGGAACACACACACACATTTGTGAAAGGGTTGGGTGACTGTAGAAAGTTAATTACAGAACTGTCCTTCTGCACATCACAGAGCAAACCAACCCAAAGCTTTCTCTCTGGAGGTTTTACCAATTGCCTCAAGGGACCGCGTTCAGATGCATGCTGTGTGTTATTAAAATGTGAAGCTGTGCTTTTGAGGGCATAATTTGATTGCTGTGGTTAGCTTGTACCAATTACAGCAGTGTCTCATGCAGAACGGTATTTAGAATGACAGTTACAATGTGTGAATGTTAAACAAATGTGTTGCCTCGAATTTGAAAGCACAAGCATTTGCTAATGAGAAAATTGAATGGGATTTGGGACAGAATGTTTGCATGCTTTATTATGAATCTCTCTGGAATAACTGCTTGCTTGTTTGTGAGGGTTTGCAATGTTTTATGTTTTTTAAATGCAAGTTTTAATTTTTTATTATTATTTTGTATTAAGCTTAGTCACAATTAATAATTCAGATATTTTTGTTAGATATAGATGATTGGATCATAGTTTTTTGTAAGGAATTCATATTTGATTTATCTTACTGAATGTTGGAATCGTCGCATTGGTTCATTGTTAGGAGGGTTCCCTGTTTTGCAGTTGAAAAATTCTGAAACTTACATTTAAGGCATTTGCATAGTTTGGCAACTTGGACTCTTTATTACTCCAGTGTGTGATCTCCTCTCCTTTGAAATTGGTATATATGTGGTAAACAATACACTAAAAAAATTAAGTTTGCTGTTTGTTCAAACTATTTATTTAAACTGAGCGAAACAACACAAGTCTTGAGTTTTTTTTTGGGGGGGACAACTTAATTGTTTTATGTTCAATCTACTTACATTTGCAAAAACAATTAAGTTAACTTAATTTGTGTTGGGACAACATGAAGGGACTGTGTGGAACCCAGCATTTTTACAGTGTAGTTTAAAGTGCTGTGTACATAAATATTAAATGAAGTTTAAATAATTGTAATTTGAATAATTTTTTTAAAAGGTTTATTCAATTTTTGGAGGCAATCAGTGTCCACAAAAAAGTTTTTTTATGATTGAATTAAATTTCATTGTATATAAATAAAATAAATACAGCCTTGGTGTGTATCAGAGACTTAATAAATAATAAAAAAAATCACGTGAACCCCAAACATTTGAATGTGAGTGCATGATGAATGTTAGACTCAAGCGCAAACAGCACAAGACAAAGAATCAACAGAACAGAATGTGTCAAATATTGAATGTATTTTTTTCATTATTAATTTTTGCAAATATCATTTATGCCATGCTACAGGTTAAAACACAAAAGTTGTCTTTAACTCTGTAGATGAATGTATAATTATTTTGTAAGTGATACTGTACCCATATCCAGTGTTGAAATGTGTTTCTGTATTGATCTTGTTAGGTGATGCAGTGGTTTATGGTCAAATCACTGCTACAGTGGTGATTGAGGCAAATGATGATGCCAATGGCATTTTCTCTCTGGATTTAACTCAGAAACCAGTGGAGGAGGGAAAAAACAATAACTTTTAGTGAGTCTCCAATTCTCCACCTCTAATATACAGTTAACCCAGATGTACATTTCATATCATGGATTGATTTTGATTCAAATAAATCAACACTGTCTTTTAATAGTGCAAAATAAATGTTAATCTTCTCCTTTCCCCCCATTTGTCTCCAGTGTTCATCGAGACAGAGGACACTTTGGCAATGTCACAATATACTGGCAGCTGTTTGCCAACGACACCCCGCTTGAACCTTATCAAGAATTTGTGAACACATCTGGATCTATAACATTTCGCACAGGGGAGAAGACAAAACCCATTGTTCTTGAAGCCATCTCAGACAAGCTCCCAGAGTTCAATGAGTTTTATGAGCTCAGGCTAATGAACATCTCAGGTAAATTCAACATTTTATTCATCTATTCAAATGTATGTGTGTTTTAACCATTTATTTACATTTAAAAATACTGTTGTATGTGTGGACATGGCCTAAGATTAGTTATCAGATTTACATCATTTACATTTAAAGCAATGTTGTTTATAGGTGGCTATCCTGGTGAAGGCGGCAAACTGGCAAATAGAGACCTCAATGCATCAGTTCTCATTCCCTTTAATGACGACCCGTTTGGAGTTTTCGCGATTGCCCCTGACAGCCTGGCGCGAGAAGTTGCAGAAGATGTCTTATCAGTAAACGACATGTCAAGTGTCACATCTTTGACCATACTTCGCCAACAGGGCACCTTCGGAGATGTTCGTGTGGCCTGGGAGATCCTATCAGGAGCTTTTCCTCGAGGTCTACCACCCATGGAGGACCTGATTTTGACAGCCTCATTTCCTCTAGCTGTTGAGCTACAGCCTCATGCCAGGAGACGACACGCTGGCACAGATGCCCTCTTCTTCTCTGGACTTCCTGGAGCTTATGGGTCCATCAGCGCAGTAACCGCTCTGCAGGTCCCACAGATCCTGGCTAACTTCACTCTGTCTGTCTGGCTGAAGCCCAATCCTAATACAGATGGCTTTGTTGTTTCTAAAGGCAATGGGAATGGAACTGTCTTTTATGGAGTTCAGGTTCAGACCAACGAGTCCCATGTTACTATAATGCTTCATTACACAACCATTGGATCTAACAGCACACAGGTGGCACGAGCTACTGCTAACAAATTTGTGGAAAATGCATGGGTTCATGTCATCATCGCTGTGGAAGATGGAATTATTGAGTTTTATCTGGACGGGGGCCCAATCCCTGGAGGGATAAAGAGTCTGAAAGGAGAAGCCATTATAAATGGTGAGTACAGTTTGGGATTGTATTGGTATTATTGTTTATTTAAATTAGAGTCCATTTGGACTGGAAATGGTGCATTTTTTTAATAATAATTCCTAAAAACATCCTAATAATTTACAAATATTCCTTACAAACAAAATAGTTTATTATAATATGCACCTTATTGCAATTACATTATATAAAGTTAAGAGCATGTGATTTAATGTCATGTTATTATAATATGATAATAATACAAATGATCTGAGCTAATATATAAATTATATTGATGTAAATACTACTCCTTTTACTCCTCCTTCTCCTCATCCTACTACTACTACTACTACAACTACTACTAGACTGTAAAAAAAATGCTGTAAAATGTACAGTATTACTGGCACAATTATAATTGATAATTTACTGTGCACTTTTAAAATTTTACAGCACTTTTTACAGTGTATTACTGCTACTAATAATAATAAAGTATTTATTTTAAATAACAGAAATTGTTATTTGTAAGTTATATACATATTCATTTAAATTGAGAATAAATTAAAATAATGTGTAACATAATTACCATTTAGTATTTGATTTCTATGCATACACAATTACAATGTGTAATTTTACTATATAAGTTGTTCACTTTAGTTGTTTATTGTAACTTAATATTGATATTAAAGGTTATAATTATGAGTTTATCAGTATTATGTATACACAATTATATGTAAAAGCTGTCCCAAATTAATATAACACCTATGTTTGTGTATATAAAAAAATAATATTAATAATAATACATTTATTATCATTTATTAATATTATTATCATTATTATGCATCCCTCATTTCAACCTTCTCCATTTTACATAGCAAACAACTTCATTACCAACTATGAAACCACAATCTACCATATCCCCTTCATTCAGCTTTCCTCTTAAAGAGAAATTCCTCATGCTTATGTTGGTCACTGAAATGTGTTTCCTTACTCACTCTTGTGGCCCATATCTGCTCGGAGCCTGTTGTGCTAGCCTATGCCATTGTTTAGCATTTCACAGGAATAATGCTTGAGTGATTCCTGGGCCGCTGCTGGACATTGTTAGCAGCAGATAAAGGCAGCCGGCAAACTGTCTCTCCATCTGAAAACAATGGAGCCCTCACTAAAACTTTCTTGACATCTCTTATTGGATCTCCAGTCAAGTGAATGAATGTACACATAAACTGCAAGGATCTCTTGAGATTGTCTCTGACTGTTAGCTTGACTGGTGATTATGGCCTTTGTTGAATGTTCTTGTTTGGGCTCCGTGAAGCGTATTTCCTCAATTTGTACAGTTGTGTGCCTTTGAATGTCTCTCTGGTGGTCAGGAGGTTACGACTTTAAGCTAGTGTAACCAATCAGGATGAACTCTAGCCTTTTTATTCCAGCTTCACCGCTGTCACATCATAGAAAGAGGTTCTTTTTCACCAGTTGAGTTGTTTTATGACAAGTTATCTCAGCCCAATATGAAAACTAAATCATTGGTGATGGGAATGGATAGATGTGTCACCACATTATATGAGTCTGGGAGTTTCCGTATGTTTTCCAATCCTGAAGTATAGATTATGTTTATATAACATGAACTTGATATGCTTATTGCTCGATTTAAACTAAAATATTAAACTTTAGCAGATAATCTGTCCTGCACCATTTGTGTTGCTGACATGAGTGAACCCTCAATCATTTGTTTTATTTATTTATTTATTATTATTTAATCTTTTTTTAATTGTGGTCTTTGAGTTCCCAAAAAAGGGCAGCATGGTGGCGCAGTGGGTAGCGCTGTCGCCTCACAGCAAGAAGGTCGCTGGTTCGAGCCTCGGCTGGGTCAGTTGGCATTTCTGTGTGGAGTTTGCATGTTCTCCCCGTGTTGGCGTGGGGTTCCTCCGGGTGCTCCGGTTTCACCCACAATCCAAAGACATGTTACAGGTGAATTGGGTAGGCTAAATTGTCCATAGTGTATGTGTGTGAATGGAAGTGTATGAGTGTTTCCCAGCAATGGGTTGCAGCTGAAAGGGCATTCGCTGCGTAAAACATATGCTGGATAAGTTGGTGGTTCATTCCACTGTGGCGACCCCTGATTAATAAAGGGACTAAGCCGAAAAGAAAATGAATGAATGAATGAGTTAAAAAAAAAAAAACACTTTTGCAATACATTTGGTTTTATGAGTTCAGTCTATAGATATGTGCAAGTATTTGACAAGCAAAAAGGCAATGGTGGGTCTTATGTCAATATATGCATAATGTTTCTAAACAAAGTAACATCACCAACTGCTGGCCTGGCATCCATACAACATATTTTTTTATTCTTTTTTGTAAAAACTTGAGATCCACATGAATAGGGATCATTTCGTCCATTCTTAGTACGTAATATTGTGAACTTACCATCAAAAAACAGGAAACCTGCCTTATAAAACAATGGGTGTGTTGTTTCTAAGTAATCAGACTTACTTTTTGGGCTCACATCTAAAGAACAATTTATACTTCTGCATAAAGTGCACATGGTAGTTCAGACATAGCTTTTGCACAGTAGCATATCCTTCTCCATACCCTGATGCGCACCTCTCAAAAATTGTAATAGTATATTGTTTCAAGGAGGAAAGCAAGATCTGTGATTGGTCAGCTTGGTAGCGATGATGGGTGGGGCTTAGAGCCATGGGAGTGGAGTGAGGCCGGTAGCACAAGTGTTTAATGTGTACATTAGTGCTTTCCACCTATTTATTCCTTGAATGAGTGCGAGCTTGAGCTACTTCTACAGTAGCATCAAATGCACAAACTCAAAACAATGGCAAAGAAATTTAAGTGGAACATAGAAAGGCCACTGCCTACTTGCGTTTCGGATGTGTTATTGCCAGAGCAGCACAGACTGAATGCTCCTGGAGGGCCACTGTCCTGCATATAGTGTAGTTTAGCTAATTGAAGACACCTGAACCAGCTATAAGATTGCAAATATACAAATGTGGTCCGCTTGCATTGCTATGAATGGGGAAGAGTGCAATGCTCAATATGCCTTCCAAAAGGTATACAGAAAGGAGTGTTGAGGCAAATTGATGCTAAATGTTGCAGTACAGTGGCCCTACCATTAGTGGCCCTATATCGAGTTTAGACACCAAATGGCACAGGTTCAACCTATAGACGATGTTGGAGTTACTCCCCAAAAAAGTAACTTGTTGCGTTACTTAGTTACTTTTTACGCAAAGTAATGCATTGTTACTTTTGAGTTACTTTTTGCGTTATTGTTTCTAACCTGTCTGAAGATTAATCTCTTTCAGAACTTGTTTTTTTTTTTTTCAGAACTTGCAGCTCTGCATTTAACATCGCACTGTATACCCTTTACCTTCCTTTACCTTTTAAAACCAAACCAAAACCAAAAATAAAACAAATTATAATTTAGGATAATGTTATCTTCTAAGAACTTTCTGATCCCAGAGCTTTACATGCTGTATATACAGATTATTGCACCTTTAAAGCAATGTGTTTGCTACTTTTGTACTTTTTGTCTTATTAGTTATGTAAAATCACTGTCCATTGAGACAATCTCCTTTTCCTTTTCTTTAATGCATTCAACATAATCAGAATTTTTCCATCGCAGAAATGTAAGGCTCTGGAATCTTTGTTTCTGTCTGTTCCTGCATTCTCCCATTGAGTGCGTGATTTAATGTGACTACGTTGATTTTAATTCAGTAATTTAGTTTTTAAAAGCTAATTAATTAAACTACTAAAAGTAACTCGTATTACATTTTTAAAAAAAGTTATTCAAATATTGCATAATATAATGTATTACTTTACTTGTTACTTAGAAAAGTAATATTATTACATAACTCGAGTTACTTGTAATGAGTTACTCCCAACACTGTTAGCTACTATGTATTAACAGCCTGGCAAACAAATACACCATAGTCTGTGACAAAGACCACTTAGATCATCTTCACGAATCCATCTTCCTCTCTCAATGTGTCTTCCAGTAGCATTCAAGTATAAGCTCTTCTGGGGTTTAAACATGCAAGCGCTGGGCTTACAAACCAAGATACCTATAAACCCACAAACTCGCACCACCCAACCTAATGCCTTCCATTTAACTTCCTCCACACAGATGCTGCACCTATTAGGATTGGTTCCAACCCAGATGGTGAACAACGTTTCACTGGTCTCCTGCAGGACGTCCGGCTGTACTCCAGCTGCCTCAACCGCTCGCAGATTCATGAGCTCCACAACCAACCAGCCAAAACCGACCTCCACAACGTCTCAGGATACTTGACTTACAGGCAGGAGGAGAAGCTTAAGTCGTTTTTGGTGGAGGTGCGGGACGATCAGGAGGAGGAGGGCGAGGAGGTGTTTTACCTTCAGCTGGTGGCTGTTCAAGGTGGAGCCCGTCTGCCAATGCTCAGACCTACTGCCATCCTCAGGGTCATGAAGAGCGATAATGCCAATGGACTTTTTGGCTTCACTGGTCCTTGCATACCTAATGTAGGTGCAATTATTATTTTTGATACTCATACTCATATGTACTCATACATATATTTTACTGTTATACCATTAACAAACTCATTTAAAGTAATAATATAATATAATATAACATAATATAATTTGTGGCAGCACGGTGGCTCAGTGGTTAGCACTGCCGCCTCACAGCAAGAAGGTCACTGGTTCAAGTCCTGGCTGGGCCACTTCTCTGTGGAGTTTGCATGTTCTCCCCGTGACCGCGTGGGTTTCCTCCGGGTGCTCCAGTTTCCCCCACAGTCCAAAGAAATGCGCTATAGGTGAATTGGATGAACTAAATTGGCCATAGTGTATGTGTGTGTGTATGTGTGAATGTGAGAGTGTATGGGTGTTTTCCAGTACTGGGTTGCGGCTGGAAGGGCATCCACTGCATAAAACATATGCCGGTTGGTGAAGAGTTGGCGATTCATTCCGCTGTGGTGACCCCTGATTTTCATTCATTCATTCATTTTCTTTTCGGCTTAGTCCCTTTATTAATCTGGGGTCGCCAGAGCGGAATGAACCGCCAACTTATCCAGCATATGTTTTACGCAGCGGATGCCCTTCCAGCTGCAACCCATCACTGGGAAACATCCATACACACTCATTCACACACATACACTACGGACAATTTAGCCTACCCAATTCACCTATACCACGTTTTTGGACTTGTGGGGGAAACCGGAGCAGCCCAAGGAAACCCACGCGAACACGGGGAGAACATGCAAACTCCACACAGAAACGCCAACTGACACAGCCGAGGCTCGAACCAGCGACCTTCTTGCTGTGAGGCGAACGTGCTACCCACTGCGCCACCGTGCAGCCCCACCCCTGACTTTATTTGTATTATTTTTTGTATTATTATGCTTGTATTTATTTATTTATTTATTTATTTATTTATTTATTTATTTATTTATTCATTTATTTACTTATTTATTTGGATTTGAACAAAACCAGGAGCACTGATCTGAATGGCATTTTATTAAAAGTAAGATGTCATCATCCAAGCATCTTTATTTTAACTATTTTGGTCTGTTAAAATAAAAAAAGCCATTATTGTCATTAATGTCATTATTCAACACACTGCAATTCCAATGCAAATAACGTGTGAAAAAAAAAAAAACGAATTAGGAAAAACACAAACAACCATCATGGCATTCTCCAGTGAGAAATCTGTAATGTTTTTTCACAGATAGCCTTCTGACCAACACAATTAAGAGTTAACTCAGTAACAGTATTATTTGATTAATTACCCAAGGAGCTTCTCTGTCAGTGTTTGGTTATCGTCACTCCTGAAAGCACGTAACCTGACCCCTAATTGCGAGAGCATGTCTTCATGTATAGATAATGTGTCTTCACGCCTGGATGGATGGCGCATGGTGCATTCTTCTCTTCAAGGAGATTGGATGCGTGGCATCTCCAATAGCTAGCTCAATTAATGAGACAGATGGTCAGTGAATTCCTTCAGAGCAAGACCTGTCAACTCGTGACACAAGACACACAGTGCCATGTGCTTTCTCTTATGAGCAAGAAATTGGACTACGCAAAATAATGAAAGTAAACATTTAGCAGCTAAGCTTTCCATTCAGCTGCATAAGTGAAATCCTTGCACCATGTTTAATAATCATGTAACTGTCAAAATAAGCATTTTAGCCTGTGTAAAACATATGCTGGATAAGTTGCCGGTTCATTCCGCTGTGGCGTCCCCTGATGAATAAAGGGACTAAGCCGAAGGAAAATGAATGAATTAATGAATTAATTTGCAGTTGTTAAATTAGTTTTATTTGAACTTTTTCATGCAACTCAGTTTTGAGATTTAGGGCTTTTTGGCTTTTTATTAAGTGTTTCTTTTTAGCTTAATGTAAAGAAAAAATAAAAATACACTTTTAAAATGTTTCCTTATTAATTTGTGTCTGCAGGTTGCAATTTCAATACATATATTTAAAGATGTTTTCTCAGAATTATTTTTTTTCCCTGCAGTGAGTATTTAAATAAATGCATTAAATAATTAATCCATCCATCCATCCAGCCATCCATCCATCCATCATAAAGCTCCTATTCAGAACCACTTGCATACAATGAACTTCACACTATAATTATTTACATATCTATACTCTCAATATTTGTGCAGAGGGATATGTTCATACATAATTTGCATGGTTATATACAACATTTTATTCTACAATATTTTATTTTATTAAAATCTGACATGAAAAATATATAGACTTCATCTACTGTTCAGGTTTTTGTGCTGGAAATGTGTGCAAAGTAGCATATTATTTAATGAAATAATTAGTTAAACACAACATTTTAGAAAACTTGTAATATTTATTTATTTATTTATTGATTGATTTATGTAATATAACAATTGTGAAAGCATGGTGATAACCAATTTATTTATTTATTTATTTAATCGTTTGTTTGTTTGTGTGTTGCCTTTAAAGGACCTGAAGTAAATGTAATTCTTTTGTACTTGGCTTTGAAATTTTTTTATCCTTTCTTTATCAGATAGCTGAGGAGGGCTCTATGATCTCCTGTGTGGTGGAGCGCACACGTGGGGCTCTGGACCACGTCTTTGTAAACTACACCGTCACTCAGCTTGATTCACCAGCAGACTTGTCAAATGCCTCAGACTTTGCCAATGCTACAGGCTTCATCCTCTTCCAGCCGGGTCAGCTATCTGAGGTAATAGGATCAACTTGTCAAACAGTTATTATTTATGACCACAAGACCACCACACTATTATATAGTGTTTACTGTGAAATGACTAGGCAACTTTTCTTCAAGTGATGACAGTGTGAAATATAGAAATAAATTGACCTTGAGATCAAGATCCAAACACACTGTGCATCAGCCACAAGTAGTAGTTTTTTATTAGGTACCAGTAGTTGATTTTAGATACTAGTACATATAGTAATATGCTAGTACTTAATCATTCACTTAATCAATTACTTAATTTTAAAAGGATAGTTCACTAAAAAAACCTAATTGTCATCATTATTCATCCTCCATTTGTTCAAAAAATATTGTAATTTCTTTCTTCCATTAAACACAAAGGAAGATATACTGAAGAATGTCCAAAAACCTAGCCTCGCCTTTGACATCCATAGAAGATTTTTGTTTCCCTACTATGGAAGTCAGTGGCTACCACTTTCCAACATTCTTCAAAATATCTTCTTTTGTGTTCAACCGAAGAAAGAATCTGTAATGGATTTGAAACCATGTGAGGTTGAATAAATGGTGAGTACATTTTCATTATTTGGTGAACTATCCCTTTAATGAACCTGTTTAGTGTAATAACTAGGTAACTGTACTTATTAAATAAGTATTAGTATTTATTCTTTTTGCATACTTATATTTAGTTATTATCAGACCCAGATGAAATCTGCACTTGCAAAAATCCACAGATTCTATTCTAGTCAATTTATTTACTTATGCAAATGTGTGTAAAATATATTTATTCAGTTTTTATGTTAATTTCAATATATATTTGTGAAATATATATGCAAATTTGTATATGATTTATTTACAATACCATTTGTAAAGTAATATTTTCAGTATTTTAGTAGATTAAATGAGAGACTTGCTTGATTTACCAAGCAAGAAGATCTATACCTTTACTCACATTACACCCTGCTTTCAAAAGACTTTCAGGATTAAGTTGTAGAAAGACACAGGTTAGGAGAAGGCTACAAAAAACATTTCATTCATTCATTCATTCATTTTCTTTTCGGCTTAGTCCCTTTATTAATCTGGGGTCGCCACAGCGGAATGAACCGCCAACTTATCCAGCATATGTTTTACGCAGCGGATGCCCTTCCAGCTGCAACCCATCACTGGGAAACATCCACACACACTCATTCACACACATACACTACGGACAATTTAGCCTACCCAATTCACCTATACCACATGTTTTTTTTGGACTTGTGGGGGAAACCGGAGCACCCGGAGGAAACCCACGCGAACACGGGGAGAACATGCAAACTCCACACAGAAACGCCAACTGACCCAGCCGAGGCTCGAACCAGCGACCTTCTTGCTGTGAGGCGAACGTGCTACCCACTGCGCCACCGTGACGCCCCAAAAACATTTCAAAGGCTGGAAAAGTTATTGGAATGTGATTTGATTTCAGGCTGTATGACAAATAGAGTATTTCAATTTCAAAGGAGTGTGATGATTTTCTATAGGCACTGTAAAAGTATGTAATCACGAATAGATTACATAGTTAATTCTAAGCCAGACGTTTTTAAAATGTGTTTCTACACTGCAAAAACTTCTGGGTTTCACACAATCGATTTGTGTTGGGACAACATGAAGGAATTAAGTTAACTTATTAGTTTTTACAAATTTAGGTGGATTTAACATAAAACAATTAAATTGTCCCCCCCCCCAAAAAACTCAAGAATTATGTTGTTTCAGCTCGTTTTAAAAAAGTACTTTGAACAAATAACAAATGTCATTTTTTTGTGTGTAGTAACAATAGAAGTTTATTTTGCAGTAGTCAGTGTGTTTAATGTCTAAATACATGTTTTTTATTTTATTTATAATGCTGTGTTACAGATAAATAGTTGATATACAGCTACATCTAGTGGAGGTTTAATACTTTGGTTTTGTTTAACTGACAGTGAACTCACTCTTAGGCTGCATTCCATTTTTTTATGCCTTTCACTCGCTAACTTCCCTCCATCTTGTTGCCTCGGATGTACTGTATATCATTGATTACATTTTACAAGTGTCCACTTCTGGCAGAACATCTGAACCCTTGAAGCACTTGGGAACTACACTGTTTTGAGATCACAATCGCTCTGCATTCTGGAACATATAGGTGCTGGAGTGAACATATAAAGCAGACTTGCTCCCTCTGTCAAAATTAAGGAATCGAGGATATGTTCACTTCCCTCATTCACTTGATGAAGTGGAATCCAATTTTTAAATGGCGGCGGGGATTCCCTCGAGGGAACAAGTTTGCGAGTGCGTGTCTAAAAGTGGACTGGAACGCAACCACAGTCACCTTCGTATTTGCTGTCTCTTGTCTCACAGGTTTTAAACCTGCTGGTTGTAAACGATGACCTTCCTGAAGTCGATGAGCACTTCCACGTTCGAATGGTGTCTGCTAAATCGGGCGATGGCAAACCAGGTTCCACTCCCACCAGTGGAGCCAGCATTGATTCAGAAAAAGCTGTCAACAACATTACCATCAAAGCCAGCGATCATCCATATGGTACAGTATAGCACATTTGGTTATAATTTTTCAGTTTTCAAATAGCTGAATGTTATTTACATTATTTGACTGGGTGTGGTTATGATTCCAGGCCTGCTGCAGTTTCAGACGACACCAGTGCCTGTGGGAATGATCAGACCTGCTCTGGATGAGGCTCGGGTCACTGTTCAGGAGGAGACTGGTGTGGTCAGACTGCTGGTGGCCAGAGCTCAGGGGCTGTTGGGACGGGTGATGGTGGGCTATCGGACATCTCCATTCACAGCAGCTGGATCAGAGGACTATGAGGTATCAACTGCAGCTGGATGTCACTTTGAAGAGTTAAAAGGATAGTTAAAAGCAAAAAAATAAGTATTTACTGTAATAAAATTACTTTTTAGGGATTACTTTCCAATTTTAGGTTAAATACTTAAATACTGTACGTAAATTCCACAGTCCTATTTAAATTAATCAGAGAAGCAGAGTAATATATTTGTTTCACCTAAAGAACATTTACAATTTACCAAGACAATTCCATATTTTTTAAAGAAAAAAATTAACGTAATTTACAGAACTTTCTTGAGTAACAAATTAAATATTCGATTTTTTAATGTAATTTATGTATGCGTGACACTGATTACGGGACTGATGATTGCTGAAAATTTGGTTGATTATATTACATTTATTACATAATAAAATTACATTCTAAAATGTGTAATAAGAGAAAACATTATTTTGTCTGATTGTAATAATAATAACTAAAATATTTAATATTGCTCTTTTACTGTGTATTTCATCAAATAAATGCTACCTTGCTGAGCATAATAGACTTTTCACAAATTAAAATACCTTACAGATGCCAAACCTTTGAATGGGGTACATGTTGTTGGTTTTTGCTGTCATGTACAGTTCAGCAAAAAAAAAAAAAAAAAAAAAAGCCATTTTTTCCATGACCAGTACCCCTTAATGAAATTCCATTGTATATTAAAATGGCATAATTTCTTTCCATCATCTGACAGGACACAGAGGGATTTCTAGACTTCTTGCCTGGTGAGAGATTCAAATACATCAATGTGACCGTTATAGACAACTCAGTGCCAGAGTTGGACAAAGTCTTCAGAGTGGAACTGTTTAATCCAAATGGAGGAGGTAAGAAAAATACATCGGTTTCATTCATTTTACCTTTCATGTTTTTCCTTTCTCCCTGCATGCATTGCCTCCTGTGGACTCCATTCATGCTGTGCTGGGCATGGTTATGGAACATTGTGTATGATTTTAATATATAACTGTGTGTGATTGCTGTCCTCTCTGGTGTGAATCCTGCGTGCTCCTTTAAGTGGATCCGTATTTTGCAAGCGAAGGCAGTGGTAGTGGCGAGAGTGAGACTGACTTCTTTCTTCCGTCTTTTCACTATCATCATGGTAAGATTCTTAAGCTTGCATGCATTTTCTTCCCTCTCACAGTTGACCTCATTCCCATAATTCGAATTAGACTGGATTTTGCGAGGAAAACAAATTATAAACTTGACTATATTACACCAAAGTGCCTCTTAATATTGTCAAAGTTACCGTCTGATTGGACAAAATAAGCTTTATTTGTTTTTTACTATTTCCCTACTGCTTGAATTGCCACTCCTTTGGCATTTCTGAGGCACTTCATGCCCCATTATCTGTCATTTGGGCCTTGGCAGAGATTTTCAGCAGAACTTCTTTTAACCGGTGCTAATTCACTACTTACTGTGCTTTTTTTGTTTTGCTTTCTTTTGTTGATTTATTGCGTAATTGAGGTCACCCCTTACACAAGCTTTATTTTGTAGGTCCTAGATTAAAAGCTGTAAAGTTTAAGAGCTGCCCATAACGGTCAAATCCCTAGACTCTTGATTTCTGCCAAGCTATTTACAAAGTGCTAAGGCAATGCCAGGAGGAACGTGGGAAAAGCAAATAGACTTCATGTGTAAGGAAGGGCAGTGGTGGTAAATGATGGTTTTTAAAAGTCACAGTTCACCTCTGTCACACATCTTGGTGCCCTCCTTTAAGAAGTGTTTAGTAATAGTAGTAAAATAAGTCCACTTACTGTATAATAGGTCATGTTTGAGATGCTTTTCTTTTGTGTCACATCTTCAGTAAAAATAATTTATATAATTTTTCTTTCTAAAGCAAACCTTGGAGCTGCTGCTCGTATCATCGTGACCATCGCTGCCTCTGATGAAGCTCATGGTATCTTCCAATTCAGTGCTGACTCTCTGATTGTGAACGGCACTGAGCCTGAAGAGGGCAGGAGTACTGTAGTACTGCAGGTCAGTTCTAGTTATAAAAGTAGCTCATCAACATGTTTCTTTTGCATTAAAGAATGAATGGAAAATGCATATTTTTACACACTTTGGCTGAAAACTTGCAACAAAGGAGGATCTAAAATCCAAAACACCTGTACACACTTTCATTCACACATGTACTCATACACTACGGTCAATTTAGTTAAACCAATTCACTTATACAGCATGTATTTGGACTTTGGGGGAAACCAGAGCACCCAGAGGGAACACGGGGAGAACATGCAAACTCCACACAGAAATGCCAACTGGCCCAGCCGAGACTCCAACCAATGACTTCCTTGCTGTGAGGCAACAGTTCTAATCACTGAGCCACCGTGCGCCTGTATGTATTAATAATACAGCTAGAAACACACTTGAGTGTAAACATAATCACAAAAAATATCACTTAAATATAATATAAATGGATAACAGAGAACATCTCAAACTGACGGCTAAGAGTAAAGGTTATTGCACACTGAATCTGAAATGTCCATTCGATATTTTCGCAGGTTGTGTCAATTGTATTGACACACTGCCTCTGAAACCTTTGTCCATCATAAAAAAAATTGGATTGGGTTTGTTGTTTTTGCATTTTTCGCATCCGAAAAAGTGTTTTGAGAGGTGTTTTGACAGTTCATAGCCACCTTACAAGAGAAAGGCAAACTCCAGAATGCCATCACTTGAGCACTGAGCACAGATCACTTTACAGTGCGTAATATAAAGACAGTACTTAGTTACAAATAAAAGAAATAAGAACTTAACATCTAAAGGCTGAATTATACTTCTGAGTCGAGTGATTATCGTAACTACGGCACATGTCTTGCGTCTAGCAGTGCATTTATACTTCTGTTGTGTTGCTCTGCAATAACACTTCAGCCTTAATGTCTGCATTTTTTGTTTTTATTAGGTAATCCGTACCTTTGGTGCTCTGTCCAATGTGACGGTATACTGGGAAGCGGATGCTGCTTCAGAAGGGGAACTCGTTTACAGATCCGGCAATGTGACCTTTGAGGTGGGCCAGACTGTCAGAAGCATCTACCTACTGATTTCCCAAGATGATGTTCCAGAACTGGACAAGACCTTCAAAGTCCGTCTCACTAATGTTTCTCATGGTCGACTTGGAAAGGAAACCACTGCCACCATGACTGTACTGGCCAGCGACGACCCATATGGACTTTTTGTATTCTCTGACAACACCAGGCAAGTCCGTGTTGCAGAAGCAAATGCTCTTATTTCCCTAACCATACAGAGGAGAAAGGGCTTAATGGGAAGGGTACGAGTGACATACCGGACACTAAGGGACACAGATACTGCCCCATACAGCACACCAGGAGTGGGTCGGGCCAGTGAAGGGAATGACTTTTTGGCTGTTGTGGACTCTGTGGTTTTCTCAGCCAATCAAAGTGAAGTAAATGTGACCCTGAGGGTGCTTGATGATAATGAACCAGAGAGGACTGAATCTGTGTTTCTGGAACTTGTCAGTGTCACTTTGATCGAAGGGTTGCAACCCAGACCAGGTAAAAAATCATGTAAAACAGTGCATTTATTTATAAATAATGAGTGTGTTTTAACGATTATTGTTGGATTTCCAGTGGCTCTTTCCCCTCGACTTGGCCCAAGGAATGCCACCATTGCTCAGGTCATTATAGAGGCCAGCGATGATGCTTTTGGGGTGCTACAACTGTCTTCTTCAGCAGTGAGCGTGCCCGAGTACTATACGGGACCTATTATTAATGTGACGCGCATTGGAGGGATTTTTGCTGATGTGTCTGTCAAGTTCAGAGCAGTGCCATTGACTGCTAGAGTGGGTGAGTTTTAATGACAGATGAACTTCAGCTACAGTAATATAAACCTAGCCTCTGGAGCTGAAATTACCCTAGTCATTTAAGGAAAAGAAGGAAAAAAAAAAACAATTGGTCTTTGTTTCCTTAAAAACCAGCTGCTTATAATTTGCAGTATAGTCCACAAGCCTGAAACCGCAATGAAAAAAAGTAATAC
This sequence comes from Danio jaintianensis, assembly GCA_903798115.1. NCBI lineage: Eukaryota > Metazoa > Chordata > Actinopteri > Cypriniformes > Danionidae > Danio > Danio jaintianensis. The sequence goes on from CAIGQV010019084.1 coordinate 3,974,717, forward strand.
ATGTCTGTAATTATTTTAATTTAAACTTGGTGGGAAAATTATTTTGCTAAAAAAGAATAAATAATGTAATTATTGTAAGTGGAAATTTCTATTTTAATCGCCTTAAAAGTTTTGTTCTGTATATTTTATTTTCCAAGATAGCTTTAGTTGGAGTAAATGTAGAAATTATGTGGACTATTTTTATAATTTGGTTATTTGGCATCCTGTTGGAGTCTTTAAGTGTGGCTATACTTTCCTTGAAAATAGGTAGCAGAAAATACTTATTTTTCTAAGAATTTTTCTTCAAACTGATGGTTTACGTTACTGGATAAAACAAATTGTGACAAGATAAATGTGTTTGTTAAATTAATGTCATGGAAAAATGTGTTCAACCATGATTTAAAAAAATTCTGCTGACAGCCCTAGTCCTATATGAAAGCTTAAAAAGCCAGCTAAAAAAATAATATTAGTTACTTACAGTACTGTATGTAATATTTACAGTTTAATCTATAAGAAAACAATTTAATCAAATGAATGAACCCTTAAAATATGTTTATCATTGTTTCATATATAATTCATGCTTCTAAATGTCCTTAATAGGAGAGGACTACAGTGTAGCCTCTTCTGATGTGGTTTTGCTGGAGGGAGAGAGCAGTAAGCCTGTCCCCATCCTCATTATCAATGATGTGGTGCCAGAGCTGGAGGAGACTTTCCGAATTGAGCTTCTCAACCAGACCACCGGGGGCGCCCTCCTGGGGGACCTTACACAAGCCATCATCACCATCCTGCCCTCAGATGATCCGTTTGGATCTTTTGGTTAGTTTCTTGTTAAGTTCAGTAGAAGCTCAACAATGCAATATATCTTAAAGTGCCCCATTATACTTTTTCAAATATTAGCTTTTGCACAGTGGTTTGTTGTGAATGCATTATTTTAAATATATTCTATTTTATGTTATTATTATTATTATTTTTGTTTATTTATTTTTATGAGAGAATTTGATATTGTACCACAAACTTGGTGAAAATGTATTACTGGGAAACATCCTGCTTTAGCTGTGCTTGCATTGGAAGTTCTGGTTGATCAGCTACTTCTTCCATTGTTTTATCATTGGACTGAATTAATATGGCAAAATCAATGCCATCATTTACTCAATGCCATCAATCATCAATTACTGTCCTAAAGTCTTTACAAAGCTGAAATTAGCCTCCAGAGCTGAAATTTAGATATGTATGATAATTAGAGTTTCTGACACATGCTGCAAGCTGTAGACCAATCACTAGGGACTACTGTCTGACCAATCAGTAGTCCATAGTAGTCCTTTATGGAAAGTGGAGTTTAGAAAATAAACATCTTCAAATGAATTGTTTGAAACTCTGGGGCCAGGACACACCAAGGGATTAGAGGGAAATTAGATGATAAGAAGTGCACATTATGACTGAAAAGTATTTTGTTTATTATTATGATTGGACGCATGTAAACCTATTGTACTTTCATAAAATAAAAAAAATAAAAAACATGAGTGAATTTTAATATTTTACATATAGTTAGTGTGGTGAAATGTTCTGAAGAGACCTAATATATGTTTTGCTGTTTAGTTTTTCAAGCTGCACCCATCACGATTGAGGAGCCAGCGCTAACTGCATTTGAAGTCTCCTTACCCATAGTGAGGAACGCTGGAACTATGGGTGATGTTGCTGTCCAGTGGAGAGCTACAGTCAATGGGCGACCGGCCACTGGTGATCTCCGACCTGTGTCTGGAGAAGTCAGGTTTGCTCCCGGAGAAACATTAAAGACATTGAAAGTTGAGGTTTTGCCTGATGATGTACCAGAAATTGAAGAGGTGTGCTGTTGTTGTTTTTTCTTACTTTATCAAGATGCATAAAATTATATATTACATAAATGTATCTGTTTAATTTAGATTATAAAAGTTGAACTGGTAAGTGCCACCAATGGAGGAAACATTGGACTTGAGAAAGTGGTCGACATCATTGTACCTGCCAATGACAACCCTCACGGCACTGTGTACTTTGAGCAAGCAGTGTACCGCGTCCAGGAGCCACTGGAAGGCATCTATATTGCTAATGTTACAATTCGAAGGAGGTAATGTGTCTTTAACTCTCATGTATTTTTCTCCTTGGTACAGTTTAGTACAATTTAGAACCAATCGGTATGGGTCTCCCTGATCAGGACTATGTTTCCAGTGCCAAACACTACCTTTAACAGTAACTTAGTAGGTGTGGTGTATGTTATAAGTTGCGAGCGACATCATTCTTGCTCAAAGAAGAAAGTAGGGATCGTTTACATATTGCATCTTTTGCATGCTCAATTATTTCAAATGCAGAAGTAGACTACATGTAAACGGCCCTATAAACAACAATGGAGGACATTAATCCAGGCCTGTACAAAAGCTACCCATATTATATAATCTAATACATAATTTGCAATTGCAGCTTTAGCATTGCATGTATATATATATATATATATATATTTAATTATTTTAGTGCAATTTTATCATTAAAATAAATCTCCCATGTCCATACCTGTCAACATTGAGATGTAAAAATACCGGATACATTGGATTACTTTCGTATCTGTTTATGCTCATTTAAGACAAAATTATTTGTGTTTAAAATAAAACACACCAGGACGGACATGTTTACATATTATTAAGCGCATTTGTCTGTTTAAAAACAGACCGTCAGTCAGCGCTAATACATGAATGGACTGATTCAGAGGTTGCATAGGAAGGGTGACGGTCATCCCATAGCCTAATGGAAAGGAAGTGAATGAGGATGTTTTCATATTAATTTCAATGTGCTTTCAAGCCAATATAAAATAAAAGCATAATTCTCTTGAACAGATCTTGCTGTTATATCACATTTGAGATCGGCTCTTTGATGCTACTTTCACTTTTTATAACTTTTCACTTTTAAATATTCAAAATACAGGAGAAATATGGAGAAATACTTAAACAGGATGATAGCGGGATAGAATGGTAAAATTCTGGAGAATCCCGGCAAAAACGGGAGGGTTGACAGGTATGCATACCCAGTCTTTTGCCTAGAGTGGCATTTGACCTTGCTCTAGCCCTGCATACAGCAGATTCTTCTTGGCATGTGGCTGATTGTTACAAGAAGAGACAGACTTTGTTTGAGCTTGGTTCATTGCTGCGTGCCGTCAATGTATTATTATGGTGTCATGTTTTGGCTGTGTATTTAAAAATGCCACTTGTGTCTTGTATTCTTCTGTAAATCAATAGCTTTTAGCAGCAAGTCTACAGTAGCTCCACCTTTTTGGTACTGTATTGTTGTGCTAGGTACACTTACTAAAGGGTCCCCCCAAAAAAGTGGAATGGTATGGTTTGCTATGTTGGTACAATACTGAACTGTACCACTCAGTGGAAAAGAGCAATTTAATAATGTTCCTTTGGATGGGAAATGATGTGATTTTGTGTGTTTTCACTGCAGCGGCGGTAATTTTGGCATGTTGGAGATCGTCTACAGCACGTCAGAGGTTGATATTGTGAGCAATGCTCTCAGGGAAGGCCATAATTTCCTAGTTTACTATGATTCTCGATTGGCTGGAGCGCCATCTAATGCCATCCGCCGACCCATCAACATCACCACAAACACAAATGTGCTGAATTTCTGTGCAGCTTTCTGCCTTCGAGAGCGAGCTTGCCAAGCTTTCAGCTTCACCAACACGTACACCCCAAGTTGCTTCTGGGTAACATCTGGGGTCAGTCAATTGAGTCCGTCCCCACAAACGTTCACCTATTTAAAAAACACCACGGCGACCGCGTCTCTGTTTAGCTCACAGGCTGTTGCTGGGAGTGACTTCATAACCATGACGGCTCAGACCGCAACCATGCTGGATGGATCGGGAGTCGCTAACCTCACTGTACCCATCTTGACTGACTCTTCACCAGAGAGGGATGAGAGTTTCATCATTAAAATCCTGAAGGTTAGCTTGGTCAACGTGACAGCAACTGCCAGGAACTTGCCAACAATTAAGCAGCCGGACACATCTTTGGTGACTATAGGGATGAATGGAGACGCTTTTGGAATATTTTTGCTCTACAGTATTAACCCCAATGCCACTCAGGAAGGGCTGTATCTGGAAGTGAGAGAAGAACCTAAAACGACAGTGCTGCTGGTCATTGAGAGGAGAGGAGGCAGTATGGGGCAGGTTACAGTGGAGTGGAAGTATGTTGGCGGCAGCGCAACTCCAAATGCTGACTTTAATGGGATGGGGGAAACCCTCATCTTTGCAGAGGGTAAGTCTTGTACCTTTAAATAAATAAATCAAAGACACTTAATATCAGTTAAATAAACAAACAAACAATGAATGAATGGATGAATGACAGTCAAACAAAAGACAAAAACCACACAAAAAAATATTAGTCTGTTACAATGATATCAATCAAATGTATAATATAATTCAAACAACTAATAATTAATTACTTGAAAATGTATATAATTATTATTATTTTTTCTAATTTTAAGAAATTAAATGAATGCATATCCAAATAATTAAGTAATCAATCAAATAATCAATCAATCAATTCAAACCTGAAGCCCAATTTTTTTTTTAGCAATTTAGCAGCTAGAAAATGACTTACTGTGTGTTTCTTTAAGGTGATGTAAAGAAGACCCTCGAGTTTATCATCACCGATGACACAGAACCTGAAAACAATGAGACTTTGCAGATTGGGTTAGTGAGCACTGAGGGTGGCAGCCGGATCCTTCCCAGCTCAGACACAGTCACCATCCTCATCCTGGCCAATGACAACGCAGCAGGGGTGGTCGGCTTCCACACAGCCTCACGATCACGCATCGTCAGAGAGGGTCAGTGTGTTTTTATTCAACTTTCATAATTTACGGCCCATTTACACACAACATTATAACAATAACATTTACACTGTGAAAGAAAAATCATTTTTGTTTATCTTGTTGCTTATGAAACTTTGGCTATGTGCTCGTTTTGATTTAGAACAACTTTCTCGTCATGTAAAAGTATGGCTTGTCTTGATGTAGCCTTGAAGCCTAGATGTAAAGGAAGAGGAAACCCTCCATTTATTGTCACACTCTGCTGTGACCTGGGTTTCTGTATGAATGTCTGCACTTATCTGGGATTCTGATTGTCTGTCAATGTTTTTTTGTTGACCATCTGTTAAGAAAATAATTGGTTTTATTAGCAATATACTCTAATAAAATGTTGGGTTGTTTATACTCAATTGTTGGGTTAAAGTGTTCAATTTAATTTTTAAACCAACAATTGGGTTTGTCCATATATTACCCACAATTTGATTAAAACAACCCCGCATTTGTATGTGTACATATTATATTATATTATATTCATTCATTCATTTTCTTTTCGGCTTAGTCCCTTTATTAATCCGGGGTCGCCACAGCGGGATGAACCGCCTATATTATATTATATTATATTATATTATATTATATTATATTATATTATATTATATTATATTA
>CAIGQV010019084.1:3980195-3998908 GCA_903798115.1 Danio jaintianensis
TATTATATTATATTATATTATATTATATTATATTATATTATATTATAGCTGCAGTCAATGAAACATTATCATTATAATTAGCACACCAGACCTAATTCATCATGCTGTATTTATTTATTTTTGCAAATTGCCATCAGACAGATGCGGAAGTCCTTAGAGTCCTGATCACAAGAAAACAACTTTTTGTTATGTCGAGAGCATGTGAAAATAAAAGTCATGGTCATGACTAAAGGAGTCGAGATCATGAGAAAATTAAGTCGCAATCACAGGAAAACAAGAGAGAACAAATATTTGAATGCATGGCCTCCTAGGACTTCTGTAGACAGAGATGGGTTTAAAAGTAATAATCTATGATTGTCTATTAGGGGTATGTGCAGGTGTGGAGGAATTTGAAACATGTTGTTAATGCATAATTAGGCATCAGTTTTGTGCTCCCTAGCAACTAGTAACACAGTACAAAAAATGAGATGAGGGAAGAGAGATCTGTGACAGCTGTTACATTGGAGGAGAGTGCTTGTGTAATTGGGCATGCATGACGAGACACATGAACTCTATCCCTCTGTAACCAGTTATCTTTGACATTAGTCGTTCTTAGGCAGCAAGAAAAAGGAACGTTATTACTCACACATACCTCATGTCGATATCAGCTTCTGAAACACCATTGAGGGCATATATAAACTCTTATTACACCAAAAAAGATTAATAGCTAAAGTTACTGTATATGTTCATGTATTCACCAGGTGAGAGTGTGTCTCTGCTGGTGGAGAGAATGGCTCCTGCTATTGGAAATGTCACAGTGGATTGGAGGATTGAAGGCCCTCTGGTCTCAACGACTTTTGCAGACACCTCAGGAACTCTCTTTTTCTCTGAGGTAATGAAGAAAAACATTCCGTTTCACCAGTTCATTTGAGCTTTTCTTGTGTTTTTGAAATCAAAGGATAACGAGGGAATTATGTTCTGCCTTATACTCTGTTTCAGGGGATTCTGAATAATACCATAGTGTTAAAGTTACTCGAGGATACCACACCAGAAGACAGAGAGGAGTACAGAGTTATCCTGTCAAATATACAAACCACAGGTATTCATCAGAAACACTGACTAGAATGAGTTCCTTGAAAGTTTTACATATATTGGAAACCTATTTCATGTTACCATGTATAGCAAGGCTACTAACAATTACTGTAAGAATTTGTTTCACACCGTTTTTCATTTCAGATGAAAATTTTAAAGGATGTTTATACATTTTATTTTAAACAACAACAAAATATTCATAAAAGACTTCAGCAATATTTTTAATTTGCTAAACAGCATAAGACAAGACATGCTAGCTAAGACAACATTAAATTATTGTCATAGTTTAAAAATCGTTAATATTGAGGTACTGTAATACATATAAAAAGCACAAAGCAGCACTTCTCAAACGTTATCCCATTTCATGAATTTAAATCACAGGTTTTACAATCAGAGGCTATGAAATTATTGTGAGTATCCTCGTATTGATTTGCCATTAATGTTTACACTTCTATAGTCATCAAGTCAGATCTTAGCTTGCACTCCCGTAAAGGGACATTTCATTCAAAGATCTAACATTTAGTCATTATTTACACATTGGTGTTGTTCTAATGCAGTATTTTTTTTTTTTATTAATACATTTTTATAAATGTATGTAGAATGGCCCCATGAGGCCATTATTCCATGAGTTTGGTGGAAAAACAAATAGACATTAGCCTGACTAGGGGTCTGTACCATGAAGCCAAATTAGCTGGCTAGTCAGTTAGGTTTCAGTTTAGTTTGCACCATTTCTAGGTTTTAGGTGAATGTAGTTCAGCTCAGCTTCTCCATAATACCATGGCAACAAAGAGTGATTAAAGTCGACCTGCCTTCATAGTACTACATAGTTTCACCTAAAAATATTCTCACAAGTTATGAGAAATTGAAATAAATAGAAACATGTCACAGAATACAATCCATGTTTTTTTTATCTGAGATTAATGTTGAATTCATCACAGCGGCAAATAATTGTTTATCTGTTAACTTAAACACACTCGCTCACCTGCCTTCAGCTTAGTCCCTGATTTATCAGGGGTTGCCATGGTATATGTTTTACCAGCAGATTCCTTTTCTGCCACAACCCAGAGTACACTATTTTCACTATTTTTTTGGCCAATTTAGTTTATCCAATTCACCTATCCAATTCACCTCCGGGTGCTCTGGATGAAATCCACATGAACATGGGGAGAACATGCAAACTGCACACAGAAATGCCACCTGGCCCAGCCGGGATTCGAACCAGAAAGAACAGTGCTAACATGCTTATCTGTTAGCTGTGTGCAGATACTCAGATAAATGAAAGAAATAGACAGATTCGTGTTTTATTAATCTTCTTCATTTTTCAAAATGTTGCACGTGAATTTTGTAAATAACATTAAATGTAGGTTTGTTTGTCACCAAGCCACATTGTATAACAACAGAACATTTGGAATACTAGAAAAAGTGATTGGACACACTACTTGGAAAAAGTGAGTAAACATGTTGCCTTAAAAGTGACAAGTTGATCTTACTTAGAAAATTGAGTAAACCTTTTGCAACTTGAAACTGTTAAATGGACTTAACTTTTAAAATTATACACAGTTCATTTACTTAAAAACTTTAAGGAAATGGGTTTACTCACTTTTTTTAAAGTAAAGCCAGCTAATCGCTTTTTACAGAGTATGGCATGGTATCATTCTGTCACATTGGGACATTTGTTAAATTGTTAATTTGTTAATTGTTTGTTTGAGAAGAAAAAGGAGGTTATGCTATTAGGAAACAAAAAACAACAGGAATCAGTAAATAATTGTATTTTTTTTTGGGAGAACATTACCAATAAATATATTAATAACACTTTAGGTGATGTTGATACACAATTTAGCAGTTATTATTATTTTGTGATATCATCACAGTATTATTTGTGTCTCTCAGGGGTCACACAGACAGGAATAGCAGCACTGAGTGCTCAGGCCCGTGAAGCAGTGGTGAGTGTGGAGGCTAGTGATGAACCGTTTGGCCTGCTCAGCATCGCCCCGTCATCATTACAAGTGACCACAGATGAGAAAAACACCACCATCAGGATTTACATTAACAGAGAATTTGGCGCATCAGGTTAGTTTTGCTTAATGCTGAGTGTTTTCCTGAAGTTTGATCATGCTCTGGAACTGTCTTGTTTCTAATACAAAATCTAAATATTCTTAAAGCAAGAAGCATTTTCTACACAAGTAAATGTGTTTTGGTTTTAGAAACAAATAAGTCACAGTGTCAAATAAGTGGATTTTTCCTTAAAGTGGCACCTGTTATGCACCTTTTTACAAGATGTAAAATAAGTGTCTGATGTCCCTGCAGTGTGTATGTGAAGTTTCAGCTCAAAATACCCCACAAATCTATATTTGTACAATTCTTTAAAACTGCCCCTTTAGGCTTTAATTAAAATTGTGCTGTTTTAGTGACTTTCAAATCCAAAAACAAGATTATTTTACTTACCCCATCGGCAGATTATCTAGATTGTTTTAAGGAAAAAACTTTTGATTTATGACTCTAATTTTGACTTCTTTCTGAATATATAAATATATATATATAATCCACAATATACTTTCTCTAGAAAAAATACTTCTTAATTTAGAATTTTTAGATATTTGGACTAGAAACAAGACAAAAAGAAAAAAAAGTGAGAAAAGGTTTTTTTTGCAGTGTGAAAATGTTGCTACTTTTCCTTCGCAGGTGCTGTAAATATAAGCTATGAGACAGTGCGAGGCTCTCTGCAGGACCTCAGACAGACTGAAGGAGCTCTAGCTCAACCAGGCCAGGATTTCCGATATGTCTCCAGCTCTGTGATCATGCAGGATGGACAGACATCTGTGTCCATCCCCATCACCATCATCGATGTATGTGTTATGCTGTTAATCTAACTACATTTCAACAGTTTTTAATTTGATATAGTAATGTACTAACTGTATTGAAATTAATTAACAATAATGGTTGTATTTTTTCATAAACAGGATGACATCCCTGAGCTGCAAGAATTTTTCTTAGTCAATATAACATCAGCTGTCCTCATAACCACTCTTCCAGCTGCACCTAAACTGAGTAAGATGTTTTAAATAAATAAATATATATAGAACAACATTTTTTATTTTATGCAAGAAACATATACCCAGAAATGAAAATGTGATGTTAAATTTCTCACCAATGGGCCATTCAAGATGTTGGTGACTGATATCATAGTCATTGGTGATTCATATAATGCAAGGCAATGGCTACCAGGACCTTGAGAGTAAAAAAACAAAAAAATAAAAATAAAAATAAAACAAATACAGGTAAGACAAAATAAATACATTTTGCTCCTGACAACACACAAAGGTCTGATGAAGTGAAATGATCAGTCTGCACTGAGCATTATTTACAGTATTGATATATTTTTATGTCTTATGGTCACCTAATAAATTAGGAATGATCAATGTGTTTCATCAGGAGCTAAAGGTATTAAGTTTGCTTTGTCTTCTTTTTTAACTGTGAAAGTGATGGTCGTGACTTTATTTATTTATTTATTTATTTATTTATTTATTTATTTCTATTTATTTTTAATTTTTTGTGAACAATCCGTTTAACAAGCTTTTAGTTTCTTTCAATTACACTTTCATCTTCAATTTCAATCTTGTCTTGCTTCCTTTCCTAGAGATTTACTATACATTGAAAGGTAATCAAACTATACATACCCAAACAATCGCTTTGTGCTGTAGTGCTTTGTGCTTATTGCTTAAAATTTGAATTTGTTAAAGTTAAGTGCTGTGATAATTGACAATATAATTACCAATTTAGAGCTAAGGGGATATTTCAGAAAGCAGGTTACGTGACATAAACTACTTGTAAGTTTAAGGATATGTTAGCGGCAAAATTTCAGGTTATGTTCAGGATAAGTTTATGTGTTTCCTAATACATTTCTTAATATATATTTTCATTAAAAAAATTTTGATTAGTATTTGTATTTCCCCTTCATACGGGAACTTCAACATGCGTCTGAAACAGACTATGGGAGTGCGTCAGACGACCAATCACTCTGAGAGTAAGAAAACGGGCCAATGAAATGCCAAATTGCATTGGCAGAGCTCTGCTCCACAGCTGGCAGCAATGAGCTATCAGCTATATAAGCTGCACGCTGTGGAGTGAGCCTCAGAATTTATGCTTCAGACCCTCTCACGAGACTGAAGACCTAACTCTGCCAACCTGACTAGCGCGAAAGTGTCAGCGCTTATCACCAGTGCGGGAGAAGACGCAACAGCGGCGTGTCATCTGGGTTTAACGTCCCCTGGGCGTTTCACTGGTGTACTAAAAGAGCAGTTTCACACTAAAAGGGCAGAATTCCCTAAGAGAGCACACGGTCGCATAACGCGTCTTTTTAAAGATGTCGTTCCGACCGTGCATTTCTGGATGCGATGGTTTCCTCTCCCCGGATGACAGGCACGAGCATTGCGTCATATGTCTGGGGGTCCAGCATGTGGATGCGGTGCTCGCGGACAGTTGCTGCCCTCACTGCGAGGGCTTAACTGTCGCACAGCTAAGGTCGCGGCGCACCCTGGCATTAGGGTGCGTCACCCCTGCTGCTCCCCGCCATGCGGTTAGCACACGGGCAGACCTGAGGGTTACAGTGGGGGCTTATCCGCCGCCTTCGGGCTCGCGGACCCCTCGCTCCTCAGCTGGCTCTGTCCAAGCTTCCAGTGAGACCGCTGGTCCATCCCCCGGGATCGCCGCGCTTTCATTGGATGACACCGGGGACGTGATGTCCATCGCTGCATCGGAGGGCGGGCTAACATGCTCCGATGAAGATCCGGACCCTCTGCCACCCTCCGGGGTGGTCAGTGTGGCCTCGGGTCTGGAATCGGACATGTTAGCCGTGTTATTCCGGGCTGCTTCGGCCGTGGGTCTGGAGATGGCTTGTCCCCCAGCACCACGGCCGGACCGCTTAGATGGGTGTTACGTGGGGGCTAGGAGGGCAAGACCCTCCAAACCCCCCGTCCCTTTCTTCCCGGAGGTACACAGTGAGCTCACGCAGGCATGGAGGGCACCTTTCTCTGCCCGGTCCTCGTGCGCTTCCGCTCTCACCACCCTTGATGGTGGAGCAGCCAGGGGTTATGAGGCGATACCCCAGGTGGAGCGCGCTATCGCGGTCAATCTTTGCCCGCGGGCCGCCTCCACCTGGAGAGGTCCACCCAGACTCCCTTCCAAAGCGTGTAAGCGTAAGCGTATAGTCCCTCGTGGCCAGAGCCTACACTGCTGCGGGACAGGCTGCATCCGCTCTGCACGCTATGGCCACCTATCAACGCTACCAAGCGGAGAAGTTGGCTGAGATGCAGGAGGGTGGTTCTTCCCCGGGCTTGATGCATGAGCTCCGCACGGCAACCGATTATGCTCTCATGACCACCAAATCGGCTGCTCGTGCCCTGGGGAGGACGATGGCCACATTAGTGGTCCAGGAACGCCACCTCTGGCTAAACCTGGCCGAGATGAGAGACGTTGACAAAGCCCGCTTTCTTAACGCTCCCATTTCCTAGGCTGGCCTGTTCGGCGACACCGTCGGGGACTTTACCCAGGAGTTCTCGGCGGTGAAAGAGCAGTCCCAGGCGATGGGTGAGGTCATCTACCAGCGGGCTCGGAAAACTGCTCTCCCCGCTGCCCCATCCACCTCGGCTGCTCCTCGCCGAGGGCGTCCACCCGCGGTTCCGAAACCGGCAACGCCGAGCCTCCCGCGGGACTGCGACGCCACCGCCCCAGGGCGCCGTTAAGTCCGGTAAACGGACCGCGAAGCATCCCTGAGACGGGCCATCCGGAGAAGAGGGAACCTGCTCTTTCCTCGGTGGAGGACCGAGGACACCTACAGTCAGCAGAGACTTTAAAAGCACCACTGCTGGCCTCCGGGCCAGTGGTACCCAAATTTTCAATAAAAGAGCAAATTTCTCTCTCTCCGGATGTGCAAACCCGAGCCCTGCCAATCTGGGACGCTCCGCCTTCCAGCTCGCAGCGCCGGGCCCCTTCGCCACATGCTCACGGAGTGCAAGAGGACGGGCTCCTTTCTCTCACTCCAGCCTCATCGCGGGATCCAGGGAGGAAGGTAAGAGACACTCTCTTATTTTCAGCTCTTCCTCGGGCCGCTCTGCTTCCCGGGGTGAGCACTCCCCTCCCGAGCTGCCCCTCTGTTGGCATGTCATTGATCAGTCCGATGGTGCCATTAGCGCGGGCTCTGCCAGCCTGGTTAGCGCTGCCCAGCCCGTCGCGGTGGCTCATGCGAACGATCAGACTCGGCTATGCGATTCAGTTCGCTATCCGCCCTCCCAGGTTCACGGGTGTTCATACTACGAGGGTTTCCCTCGAGAACGCCTCTGTCTTGCGAGAGGAGATTGCTGTCCTCCTGGCGAAGGATGCAATCGAGCAGGTTCCTCCAGCCCAGATGAAACGTGGGTTTTACAGCCGGTATTTCATCGTGCCGAAAAAGAGCGGAGGGTTAAGACCAATCCTAGATCTGCGCAGACTGAACCGTCATTTACACAAAATGCCGTTCAGAATGCTCACGCAGAAGCGCATTTTCCGGTGCGTCCGTCCTCAGGATTGGTTTGCAGCTATAGACCTGAAGGACGCGTATTTTCATGTCTCCATTCTTCCACGCCACCGTCCTTTTCTCCGGTTTGCGTTCGAAGGACGAGCATGGCAGTACAAAGTCCTCCCCTTCGGGCTCTCTCTGTCTCCGCGGGTTTTCACCAGGCTCGCGGAGGGTGCCATCGCGCCGCTTCGGCTTGCGGGCATCCGCATCCTCAATTATCTCGACGACTGGCTGATTCTAGCCTCGTCTCGCGATCAATTGATTATGCACAGAGACAGGGTGCTTCGGCACCTCGACCAGTTGGGGCTTCGGGTCAACCGAGAGAAGAGCAAACTTTGCCCAGTGCAGAGGATCTCTTTTCTCGGGCTGGAGCTGGACTCAATCTCTATGGTAGCGCGCCTCTCGGAGCAAGCTCGACAGGAACATAGTGGTTCCACTGAAATTTTTTCAGAGGCTCCTGGGGCATATGGCATCCGTAGCCGCGGTGACGCCGCTCGGTTTGCTTCATATGAGACCACTTCAGCGCTGGCTTCACGATCGGGTCCCCAGACGGGCATGGCGCGCGGGCACACACCGGGTGCGTATCACTCCGCTGTGTCGCCGCACCTTCCGTCCTTGGATGGATCTTGCTTTTCTACGGGCCGGGGTGCCCCTAGGGCAGGTATCCAGGCATATTGTCGTATCGACAGATGCCTCCAGCACGGGCTGGGGGGCCGTGTGCAATGAGCACGCAGCTGCGGGTTCGTGGTTCGGACCCCGTCTGCGTTGGCATATCAACTGCCTGGAGCTGTTGGCAGTGTTTCTTGCTCTCCGCCGCTTTTTACCGGTGTTAGAGCAGAAGCATGTGCTGGTCAGGACGGACAGCATGGCAACGGTAGCTTATATCAACCGTATGGGAGGTATACGTTCTCGTCGCATGTCACAGCTCGCTCGCCGTCTGCTCCTCTGGAGTCATACGCGGCTGAGTTCGCTGCGTGCCATTCATATCCCGGGCGAGCTCAACCGTGCAGCCGATGTGCTCTCACGGCAGGGAACGCTTCGTGGAGAATGGAGACTCCACCCCGGTACGGTCCAGCTGATATGGGAGCGATTCGGGAAAGCCCAGGTCGACCTGTTTGCTTCTCTCGAAAGCACCCATTGCCAGTTGTTTTATTCCCTGACCGAGGCCCCCCTCGGCACGGACGCGCTGGCTCACAGCTGGCCACCGGGCAAGCGCAAATATGCGTTTCCCCCAGTGAGCCTAATCGCACAGACACTGTGCAAAGTCAGGGAGGACGAGGAGCAGGTCTTGTTTGTTGCGCCTCTCTGGCCCAACCGGACCTGGGTTCCCGAACTCACACTCCTCGCGACGGCCCCTCCCTGGCGCATTCCCCTGAGAGAGGACCTCCTCTCCCAGGGACGGGGTACCCATTGGCACCCGCGCCCAGATGTCTGGAACCTCCACGTGTGGTCCATAGACGGAGCGCGGAAGACTTAGGTGACTTACCGGCGGCGGTGGTTAACACCATCACTCAGGCTAGAGCACCCTCTACGAGGCATGCCTACGCCCTGAAGTGGAGTCTATTCACTGAGTGGTGTGCTTCTCATCGAGAAGACCCCCGGACTTGCCAGATTAGCGTTGTGTTATCCTTCCTTCAGGATAAGTTGGAGCGTAGGCTGTCCCTCTCCACACTGAAGGTTTACGTGGCTGCCATCTCCGCTCATCATGATGCGGTGGATGGCAACACGATCGGAAAGCATAACCTAGTCATCCGATTCCTCAGAGGCGCGCGGCGATTAAATCCATCCCGCCCCCCTCTTATGCCCTCTTGGGACCTCTCTGTAGTCCTGGCAGGTCTGCAGAGAACTCCATTCGAGCCACTCGATTCAGTAACATTAAAACTTCTGTCAATGAAGACAGCTCTGCTGATCGCGTTGGCATCGTTCAAGAGAGTCGGGGATTTGGAGGCATTTTCGGTCAGCGAATCGTGCCTGGAATTCGGACCGGCTTACTCTCACGTTATCCTGAGACCCCGGCCCGGCTATGTGCCCAAGGTTCCTACCACCCCATTTAGAGATCAGGTGGTGAACCTGCAAGCGCTGCCTTCGGAGGAGGCAGACCCAGCCCCCTCATTGCTTTGTCCCGTTCGCGCTTTGCGCCTTTACGTGGAACGAACGCAAAGTGTAAGATCTGGTGAACAGCTCTTTATCTGTTATGGTGGTCGGCAGAAGGGAAGTGCCGTATCAAAAC
This sequence comes from Danio jaintianensis, assembly GCA_903798115.1. Classification (NCBI taxonomy): domain Eukaryota; kingdom Metazoa; phylum Chordata; class Actinopteri; order Cypriniformes; family Danionidae; genus Danio; species Danio jaintianensis. The sequence goes on from CAIGQV010019084.1 coordinate 3,990,050, forward strand.
AGAGGTTGGCCCACTGGATAGTTGATGCCATCGCCCTCGCTTACCAATGCCAGGGCGAGCCGCGTCCCGCTAATGTGAGAGCACACTCTACTAGAAGTGTCGCCTCCTCCTGGGCGTTAGCACGCGGCGCCTCTATTACAGATATCTGTAGAGCTGCGGGCTGGGCGACACCTAATACATTCGCGAGATTCTACAATCTTCGAGTGGAGCCGGTTTCCACCCGATTACTGGGTAACCCCAGTCAATCGGAGGGGAACTAAGCTCGGTGTTAACAAACGCTTGCCGCGCCATTCTCCCTAACCCGGAGATACGTGCGCATTTTTTGTTCTACTAGTAAGTTTCCCACTTGGCGAACCCTAGAGAATTCCTCCGAGGCCCCCAGCACCTGACTCAGCGGAGGAGTCGGGTGCCTGGCTCAGTGTGATGTCTGTATGCCCATTTTGGTCTACCCACATGCTGAGGTTGGTGCCAGCTTGTGCGGTCCCCCCCCCCATGGGGTGACCCCATACGCTTATTCAACCACGGAGTGTTCCCCCTGACCAGGCGGACCCGTGTCTTCCCTACCCGCTAACCAGCTTATCATATGTAGTACTCCCCCTCATCAGGGCTAGTCCATATGCTCTATTACCATCAAGTCTCCCCTCTTGGGTAGCAGGTGGCTCCGTAGCGTCCTCCCCCTTCGGGGACTGGCACGCTTTCCCAACGTACTGTCGTAATTTAAAAATCCCTAGTCTATATTAGCTAGGTAAAAGCTCGTTACGACTCCCGATAAAAATTTAATATTCCCATGTAATGGTAATTAAGTGCCTAGGGACGTTGGAAGGTTGCGCTCCTGGTGATGCTGTGCGCCCACGCTATGCTTGGCAAACTTCACATCAGGGGTGTGACGGGCTTAGCTGCAGTGGCGTTTTCCATACAGTCTCCCATAGTCTGTTTCAGACGCATGTTGAAGTTCCCGTATGAAGGGGAACGTCATGGTTACGTCCGTAACCCACGTTCCCCGAATAAGGGAACGGAGACATGCGTCTCCATGGCCACAGCAGCTGAGTCTCCAGCTGTTAGCTGAGTGATCGGCTCTTCAGCAGGCAAAATTCTGAGGCTCACTCCACAGCGTGCAGCTTATATAGCTGATAGCTCATTGCTGCCAGCTGTGGAGCAGAGCTCTGCCAATGCAATTTGGCATTTCATTGGCCCGTTTTCTTACTCTCAGAGTGATTGGTCGTCTGACGCACTCCCATAGTCTGTTTCAGACGCATGTCTCCGTTCCCTTATTCGGGGAACGTGGGTTACGGACGTAACCATGACGTTTTTCTTGTTTTTCTTTTTGGTGTATATGCATTCAGTTTTACTTGTAACAAGACATTTTATATTTAATGTTTCATAACTTTTTTAAATAATTAGAAGTATATCTCAACTTATAACCTTTTATTTAATGTATAATTAGTATCTAAAAATTTTTAAAAACAATATATTAGTTATTTATTTATTTGTTTTATTTTTTTTTCTAATAAAACAAGTAGGATTCCAATTAATCAATCAAGAGTTCAGGGTTTAGCTGATGGTAAGTAAACCTTGATTTCTGGAATACACCCTAATTCCCACTTTCCTCGCTTATGGCCAGTGATTTTATACTATTGGTAGATTATTAGTGTACTGTAGGAATGTTTTTGTTATTGTTTATGAAAGATATTCTTCGTTTAATTGGATAGAGGTTGCTCTTGCCTATATAATACCTCTATGACTGATTCTTGATGTATTCTTTCCAGATACTGAAGGCCTTGTAGCAGAGATCAGCATCAACGCCAATGATGGAATCAGAGGGATCATTGGCTGGCAAAACATAGAGTACAAACTTCATTTCAACCTTTTTAATTTGACAGATGGTATCTCTAAGGAGGCATGTGTTGTAAGTGTTTTGGTAATATATGTTTTTTTTGTTTTTTTTTCTTCAGCTATGTAGTAAATGAAACGATTGGGGTTTTAACTCTGGTGGCCTACCGTGATGCCGGGACATATGGAAATGTGTCCCTGTTCTTCTATGCCCAGAGTCTAGAGGCTCAGTTGGGTCTGGATTTCAATGCCACCTCATCAGTGAGTCACAAACACTCTGTTTATTTTTTGTTTTATTATTATTTATGTATATTTTACGGGGATAGTTGATCAAAAAATAAAATAAAATAAATGACATTTTCTCATTATTTGCTTACTCTCCATTATATAGGGAAATATTTTGAAGAATTTTGTAAACCAGCAGCCATTGCCATTCATAGTAGGGAAAAACTAAATATTACTGTATGGAAGTCAATGGCTAATAGTTTCCACCAGATTCAAATGTTATCACTGGATTAAATGGCCGTTATCAGTGGATATCAGCCGATAGATATGGGCCAGTAGTGGCCTTCTGCGCCTACTAGCTCAGAAGGCTGTAATCATCCATCCACATGGTTAGTCAGCTATACTAATAGAGAAGACTCCAGATCCAGATCTGTTTTTACATTACTGTGACGGTTGGGTTTAGGATTGGGGTAGGGGTAAACGTTAATAAAATACAATAAATGGTCAATTTAATAAATAATATAAATAATTCTTGTGGTTAATCAGCTATATTAATAGAGAAGACTCCAGATCCAAATCTGTTTTTACATTACTGTGACGGTTGGGTTTAGGGTTGGGGTAGAAGTTAATAAAATACAATAAATAGGAAAGTTTATAAATAATATAAATAATTATTGTTAACTTCTGGCAGCAGCCATATGTGATCTATAACTGATTAACCATGTGGATGGATGATTACAGCCTTCCTCCCCTACAGGCCCGTATCTATCAGCTGATAACCACTGATAGCGCCCATTCAATCGAGTAATGATATTCGAATCGGCTGATAGTTTCCAACATTCTTCAAAATATCTCCATCTGTGTTCAATAGAAGAAAAAAATATGATAAATATTTAAAACAAGTGGAGTAAATGATGAAATAATTATCATTTTTGGATAAAATTTTCAAGTATTCAACTTTTGTCTTAATGTATACAAATATTATGCAGATGATTCAATTTGTGGATGGAGAACGGCATAAGTTTATCGAAGTGCAGATTTTAGATGATGCTATTCCTGAAGGGGATGAGACATTCCAGCTAATCCTAGCAAACCCCTCAGCAGGTCTGCAACTGGGAGAGAACGCTACAGGTCTGTTGTACTGGGAAACACTAAATATTGATGATTTCCATGACTCTTAAGATCATTGTACATTGAATGCATTTAAAGTTTGCATGTTAAAAAATACATTTGACCTAATGTTGTGTCAATTACATTTACAATGTGCATCTGAAAATTATGCCCATCATAAAAAAAAATCTGATTTTTGTTTTGTTGCCATTTTTCACATCCTAAAAAGCCATTTTTGAGAATTGAGAGCCACCATACAAGCGGAAGCCAAAATCCATAATGATGTCACTCAGAACACATTAAATTATGAAAAAGAAAGTGTGTAATATAAAGAATGTGACAGATGGTTGAGAACCACAACTGTAGACTTCTGCATGCTGGTTTCAGTGCCTGCCATGCACCTTTCCCATACAACTGTTTACAGTGTTTGTTTGTGTGTTAGGGGTGGGTGGATCAATCTTAATATCGATAGTATCAGTACCAACATTGGTATTGGAATTTGATTGATACTAGCCAGATGATATTGATACTTTGGGTACAAATTCTAATGTACGCCAATGTTACTCCCCTTTCATCAAAGTGTAGATATGTCCAGAAACGTTGCATCTTTCACATACAGTATCATTCGCTAACTTTGCTGCTCTGATATGTTTAGTTGTTTTTCCATCGTGTGACTAAGCGGCACTTTGGCTGCTGTGAATGAGAGATGAAAGTAAGAAAGAAGAATGTTGTTTTGTTTACGGTTGTAACTGTGATTATTGCAAGGAGAATACATTTTAAAATATTTGATCTCCATTATAACTTTTGTTAAATTATTTTTATATTATTATATGTTTTATAAGACAGGGAAGTAGTGTTAGGAGAAAAAGTATGCTTTGTTATTCTTTCTGAACCTCTTTCTGAATCGACTTGTTTTGCAGTTATTTTTCGTAAGAGATTAATTAATATGCACTCATACGAACTCAGTGTGCAAGGTTTCTCTGCGTGACACATTTTTCATATACAAAAGTGAGAAAATGCATGCAAAAATTTTCTTTACACTAACATCTAATCTTTATCTAATGCATTTTAATAGCTACTGTGATGATTCTGGCCAATGATGATGGCCATGGCATCATATCCTTTAATAACAGTGAGCACTTCCTGCTGAGGGAGCCCACCTCCGTGTCCGGTCTGGGCACGAGCGTTGCCACCCTCTACATCATACGGGACCCTCCTCAGGGCACTTTTGGCACAGTCACAGTCCAGTTCACCGTCACTGATGTCAATGGATCCCTGTACACTGATGATCTCACACCTTCTTCCGGCTTTGTGGTGCTTGAGGATGGAGTTAGATTCAAGGTGCGGCAAACAAAGGTTTTGGGTTCAATTCCAAATCTATCAACAGAGATAGATACCAGATAACAGCATGTCTCAGGCAATCTCACTGCAATTTGTATCCTTTTGATTTAGTGGCTACTTTGTAATAATTTGTATGATTTGGGGTTTGGGAAAACAGCTCATTTCAAAAATCATGCATTTTAATATGAATGAATTTTTAAGAATTTGTACAAATTAGCCACTTTTCTGACAATACATACAATAGTTATGTTTTTTGTGTCACCCTTTTTAGACAATATATAGCAATTCAATACATTCAGTCAGGAACACAATGGCCAGCTAATGTCAACAAATGCATCAAAGATAATACAATATAAGAAAAGAAAAGAAAAGAAAAGAAAAGAAAAGAAAAGAAAAGAAAATTGATTGTGTCTGTTGATGTTGGTTAGTGTGATGTTGGATTTATTTTTATTTTTTTTTTATCCATACAACCTTTTCTTAATTCACTCCACATTATGTGCTTTATGGGCACATAAGTTGTCACTTGTTACTATATTTTTGGTAAATTGACAGTACATGCTAGAATCATTGGTGAATCATGATTTGCTTATGAAAACATTCCTCATACAAATGTATGCATATGTTAAATGCATGAGGCATAATGTTTTTGGTTTATTTAAATTTCTCCCTTATTTGGTAAATAGTAAACATACTGTATTATCACACATCTTATAGCACACAGTTCTGTTTATGGTAAGATGTTTACAACCAGCAGATTGTCAATTATTTCTCATCTTTGCTTTCTAGACATTGGAGATCTGGGCTGTTCTGGATGCCGAGCCGGAGATGAATGAGACTTTCACAGTGACTCTGTCCAACCCTACTGGAGGTGCCCGACTGGGAGACTCACTGCAGACATTCATCACCGTCCTGCAGAACCAGGCTCCTCTAGGCCTCTTCAGAATATCACCATCACTGAACAGGTATATTCTCAGTCTTTCTGAAACAGATGTCAACCTACTGTTACCTCACACAGTAGTAATGGGTCGTTCTTGAATGAAAAAAAATATTTAATGTGACTCTTTGATGAGTCCTCCCAGGGAATGATTCGTTCATCTGCGCATGTGCACATTGTGCAGGTGGAGGAAGGATTAGTTCCTTTTTCGAGTCTTCAGTCGGGTTTGAGTAATTTGTTCTTCACATGAAAGACATAAGCCTATCATATGCAGTTAGAGCTGGTAAAACATTTGACTCGTTTATTTTTCAAGCCCTCTGATTTTTGAGCATCATGTGACAGACACAAACCTATCCTATGCAGTCAGAGCCAGAATATTATTTGTTCCATTCATCTCTCAAGTGATCGGGTTTGAGTCGTTCCTTCATCACGTGAAAGACATGAGCCTATCCAGTCAGAGCTTTTCCAGTCAGAATTTTTTCATTCATCTCCCGAGTCCTCAGGTTTTAGAATCATTAGTCTCTTTACATGTAACTTGACAGCAGGACTGGATACAGAAATTAATCAGTGAATCCAAATCCTCTTTAGAAATGAGTACATTATTATTATTATTATTATTATTATTATTGTTATTATTATATAATTTATATACATTCATTCATTCACTTTCTTTTTGGCTTAGTCCCTTTATTAATCAGGGGTCGCCACAGCGGAATGAACCGCCAACTTATCCAGCATATGTTTTACGCAGCGGATGCCTTTCCAGCTGCAACCCATCACTGGGAAACACCCATACACACTCATTCACACACATACACTACGGTCAATTTAGTGGGGGAAACCGGAGCACCCGGAGGAAACCCACGCGAACATGAAAACTCCACATAGAAACGCCAACTGACCCAGCCGAGGCTCGAACCAACGACCTTCTTGCTGTGAGGCGACAGCACTACCTACTGCGCCACCGCGCAGCCCCAATTTATATACAATTATTATTATTTGTTTGTTATTATAATCATTACAAATGTTTGAATTTCTCTCATGATGGTTCTTTTCTATAATACTGAGTGTGTTTATGGGGTTTTCATCAGTTTTTTAACTGTATGATGGAGATGAACTAATCATTTTGAGTTCATGTAGTCTTAAAAACTATAAAAACAGGTTAACTTAAATAAACTTAACTGAATCAAATTAAGTTTTCTAGTCATCTCAACTTACATCAAACTGACAAAAAAAATGTAAGTTAAATTTTGTATAACTTAAAAAAAAATTGATGAGACCTGATTAAAGCAACATAAAAATTTTTGTTGTCTTGACTTTTTGTCGTTACATTTTATACAGTGTACACATAATGAACAATAAACTCAAAACCTGTTCAATGACTCGAGACATTAATGAATCAATTGCGGCTCAGACTGCATAGGTTGAGCTTATGATGTTGTCACTTGATGAACAAGCAACTCGAAAACCCAAAGATTTGAAAGGTGTACTAATCATGGGTTTTTCCAGCTCAAACTGCATGCCCTGGCTTATGGGACAGTCAGTGTCACGTAAACGAATGACTCAAACTTGAAAACTTGTCAGATAAGAGGTGAGCTAAGCTAATCATAGACTAAGACCAAGATAAACAATGAATGATTCTTTTCTCTTTCTTACAGCATTATAGTTCTGACCTGTTTGTGGTGTGATCAACGTTTGTTCTAGTTGTAGACTTGTTTGGGAAGCAACTCGTAATATTTTGATGATATTTTGAGAAATTGAACAAACTGACCTGAAAAAAGATTAATTTATCTTGCTGAATGAGACTCAATGGTCCGAGTCGGTAAAATGATTCAAACTTTCCATCACTAACTCACAGACCATAACATCTGCTGTATGTGTGTGTTCTCCAGGACTCTGGACACCATGACGGTGGAGGAGCGTATAGGCACTGTGTACCTGACTGTGTCCCGCAGTAATGGGCTGGAGTCTGCAGTCAGCGTGGAGTGGGAGACCCGGTCAGGAACAGCATTTGGCATGAGTAAGAAGCTGCACCACTGAGTTTAATTGGGTGGATTAAAAAACTGAATGACTTAAGATTGTCTACTGTATTTGCAGGGGGAGAGCAGACAGTACTGGCCGTGTATCAGACTATCAGGGACAGTTTTGCATCAGTCTGGTGTTCAGTGCTCAGTGAGAATGGCGTTCTGGTACTGAAGCTGATCAAAGGCCCAGCTCAGAACCAGACTGTACTCTACAAGTGGCAGGGTGTATTTGTGCCCGTGGAGGTATGTTTTTGATTCAATTAAAACTCTTTTTTTTTTTTTTTTTTTTTTGCTGGAAGAAAATGCACTTGAAATGTTGATACATGCTCGATCTTATACAAAACAGTTGTATTCACTATAATGTCATTCATTTTTGTTTTCTGTGTACTAACTTCAGTTTAGTTTCAGCTACACAAATGAAGTTGTACAATGTTATTTAATGTGAAAACAAAATATTATATGTTGATTTAAACCCTTGTAAAGTGATCAATGTTGTCCATTTTTAGTTTAGGTTGAATCCATAGAAACATTATTTTATTGGAACATTTTTTCCCCCCAAATATTTTTTCAACTAATATCATATAAAATTGTATCTGCTCATTAGCTTCTTATTAGTGAGTGAAAGTGAGTAATACCAAAGTTCTGGATGTTGATTTGTTTTATGATGATATTACTGCATTTGTCTTATTTTTTAAATGCTTTTTTACTACACTTGACTCATTGTTTTAAAAATGTATAAATTCATGTTGTGTAGATATGTTTTGTATATGCTTCAGTGGTATGTCAGAAAGTGCACATATAAATGCTTATTAGTAAAAATTTATTAATAGTTATAACTAATAGTTATGATTAATACATAAAATAAATGTAAGGGTGTATTTGTTTTCAATTTTTGTTTTACTTTCTTTTTATTTTCTTTTTGTAATAATTTTTTGCTCATTTTTCCAGGTCAAAACTAAACAAAGTGTTATGAGTCCTATACATTATTTTTATTTTATATTATTTTATTTTATTTTATTGCAACTTTGTGTAAATGCTGTGCTTATCTTATCAAGACAAAGAAGGCATTTCTTTGTATTAATTTCAATTATTTTTAATTTCTTCACTTTCACTACTATGTTCAATTTTCATCTTTTTCATTCTGTTTCTCACAGTTTGTCAGCATCCAGAATCCCAAATCTTGTGTGGGTTTTACAGTAAATGGCTCCAGCTATGTGGCAGTTTCCCATGCAGACAACACTGTGTCATTAACCACCAACATCAGTTTATTTCGCGTTCAGGCAGATCTCAACCTAACTGAAGTGAGTATGCTGCTGATTCCATCTTTTCTTCAGCTGCCATCAACATTATTATTATTATTATTATTATTATTATTATTATTATTATTATTATTAT
>CAIGQV010019084.1:3998918-4012205 GCA_903798115.1 Danio jaintianensis
ATTATTATTATTATTATTATTATTATTATTATTATTATTATTATTATAACTACATATGTGGTTACCCTGTATAAGTACTGTATAGAATAAAGTATAATATCTCTCACTTACTAATGTGTTGACTTTTTCATATATTGTTCAATGTTCTGTAGGAGCAGACTTTTACTGCGAGCGGTTTCAGTGTCAAACACTTCTCCACAGATCTCAAGCAATATTTGATAGCTTCAAGTGAGGTAAATTCAATCGGACGTGAAATAAAGTCTAAAAGAGTTCTACATTGGAAAAAAAAGACAGAAGAAATACAATGTTGACATAATTTTCTTTTTGTCCTAAGATATTTGTGTGGAACAGAGGCTCATTCTCCCTTCATCAAAATCTGGATCTACAAGACATCACCACAGCCATACCTTTCAGACGAGGCAGCAGTAACATACAACACTTGGCCGTGTGTCGAAACAGAACATCAGCAGCCTGTATGATCTACCAGTGGACTGATGGACATTTCCAAAATCCCCAACCATTAGCACTCAATGCCCGGGTCAAGCAAGTGGAATCGCTTCAGATGGGAGGAGACACTTTCCTTTTTATTTTTACTGAAGGTAACAGTCATATGCAGTCTGTTTTAGTTTACGGACATTCAATTTGGGGTCCTAAAAATGTGTTGTTTTCATTCACATTGTTTTTTTGTTGTCTTTTTTTTTTTTATGTAAAGGTCCAAGCCCAGCATGTGAAGTGTTTATGTGGAGCTCTCAGCAGACTGTTTTCCAGCAGACACAGTCTATCCTATTTCCAAGCCTCTTTTCAGTCCATCCCTTCACCCCACCTTCAGGAATATGTAAGTTGCTAGAAAATATAATTCCGTTTGCTGAAGCAATATCATATTTAGTGTATTTCCACTATAGTTAGACACTATAAGTAGCTATTTTTTTAAGGGAAATTTACCAAAGTTGAATGACTTTTCTATTGAATAATAATAGTGCTTGCACAGCATAATTGTCTTATACTGCACTGTAAAACATATAAAATATACAAATACGGAAACTGTTAATTAACACAGTACAGTATGATTTTACAGTATGATATTTCAGATATACTGATCCTTCCTCAAACATGGTTGGTTTCTAGTTAAAGAGATCGTACACCCCAAAATTAAAATGTACTCACTATTTACGCACCCTCAAGGGGTTTAAAACCTTTATGAGTTTCCTTTTTTCTCTTGAACACAAAAGAAGGTATTTTGAAAAATGTTAGAAACCTGTAACCATTGTAGGAATCTTCCATTGTAGGAAAAACAAATACTATGGAAGTCAGTTGTTACAGGTTTCCAACATTTTTCAAAATAACTTATTTTGTGTTTAACAGAAAAAAAAAAAGAGGAAAGAAGTTTGTGACAAGTGAAGGGTGAGTAAATGATGGCAAAATTTACTTTTATACGTTTATAATGCAGATAAAGTAAACAGAAGTGCAAATTCACAAGTAATCACAAATTAAAATTCACAATACACAATACACAACTTTTAAGGCTTTCATAATTAAAGTGAAATACAAAAATAGAGTGTCAGGTCGCAACTTTACAGTACATTTACATCTGCACACACTGCATCAGATTATACGTATATATATATATATATATATATATATATATATATATATATATAAAATATGTATTATAATAAATAATAACAAGCTGTATATTTAACTGTTACTAAGTGGGACGCAGACAAAAGACTTGTGGATCCAAGTGCAGTTTATTAGAGTCGAGGTTGTACAGGCAAGTGTCATAAACAGGAGCAAAACAGTATCACAAGGAAAATCCAAAAGACATGGTCAGTATACAGGCGAGAGGTCAGACTAGGCAACGTAGAATCAAAACGGGAAATAGAGCAAGAATCAAAACACAGGAAAACGTATATATATATAACAATATATATATAAACACTAAATTCTGGATTGTTATAAGAGAATTTGAATGGAAGCAAAATGTCAAGTAGCAGGACAACAAAGCTCTGGTATATATATATTTATACACATTTTCGTTGAGCTTATGAACAGAGTAGGCAATAAAAGACATTTAGATTAGTCACCAGTGAAAATACCAGAGCTTTGTTGTCTTGCTACTTGACATTTGCTTCCATTCAAATTCTCTCAGCATAAACAGGTATTTGACTTAACTGACAATGTGGTCCATGGTGATCCTAAAAATAGCACGAAAATAAATTAAGCTTTCATGAGCTAAAAACATTAAAACAACGTATTTAAAGTGTAATTGCAAACTAAATTTACATTTACATTTATTTATGTATCTGACACTTTTCCTCCAGAACAATTAAAAATTAAGGATATCATTAGCACTTCACATCACCAGAATTGCAACAATATACTGGCTCGGTTAGCAAATCTATGTGTAGGCCTTATGTGATTCACAGTGTCAGTAGTATCAGAAATATACAGCATCAGAAATTAGATTGACCAGTTCTTTGTTTTTTAGCTCACTTGTTTCTTGCTGGTGTAAATGGATCAGCCCTGTACTCATGGAGGTCTGATTTGAGGCAGTTTGCAGAAGTGCTCAAGTCTCCATCTGCCCAAGAGTTCCTGTATCTTCCAGTTCCTTCCATCAATTCCACCAAGAGTCTCATCTTAGCCAGTGGAAAATCAAATTCATTGGTTTATGAGCTGACCTCAGTGTCCAACCAATCTGACTTCATCCCCAGGTATGTTACCATTGATTTGTATACAGTTTTGCATTCTTAATGTTAGGTTATCCTGTAAAGTAATTCTATTTTCATTCATATTTTAATATCTTATCCTCAGTTCAGGAGAGCTGTTTTTCCAGCCTGGGGTGCAAGAGCTGGAAATAGCAGTGAATGTAATTGATGACGATGTTCCTGAAGAGGAAGAACATTTTCGTGTCAGCCTCAAAAACCCCAAAGGAGGAGCTGAGATTGGTTTCCGTGGTCAAGTGACTTTATTCATTCCAGCTAATGATGACACTTATGGGATTATAGGGTTTTCACAGGTATCAAGATCAGAATAACTTGTATGCTTCAGTGATGCTCTTATCTGAATATGCAACTCCCATTGTTTCTTAAAGGGATAGTTCACCCAAAAATAAAAAATTCTGTTATTATTTACTTGTTTCGAACTTTTATGAGTTTTGTTCTTCTGTTAAACACAATGGAAGATATTTTGACATTTGTTGGAAACCTGTAACTAGTACTGTACTTTCATGGTATTTGTTTTTCCTACTATGGAAGTTGATGGTTATAGTTGTTCAATTTTAGTTTTCAGCAGAAGAAATAAACTTGTAAAGGTTCAAAACCACTTGAGGGTGAGTAAATAGTGAGTAAATTTTTATTTTTGGGTGAACTATCCCTTTAATACTATGACTAAACGTTTAATTAATATTATTTATAGTGTAAATAGAGTGTAAATGTAGTATAATACTAGAAATTTTAAAAAGAACAAACACAATGTTGTTTTTAGCTACTGAATGATTAGAGATAAATTTTAATCTTCTTATGCATACTCATTTGAACAAATCAGCATTGATTCATAAATCCAATAATTTATTTATTTATTTATTGTTTGTTTGTTTGTTTGTGCTTTTCTTTTGATGGTTGAATAAAACTAAACTATAATTAAACAATACAGATAGCACACCTCCCATTCAGTAATTGCAGGAAGCATTATGTTTACTTTACACTGGTGCCACAGTGTAAAAATATTTATTCATTCATTCATTCATTTTCTTTTCAACTTAGTCCCTTTATTAATCTGGGGTCGCCACAGCGGAATGAACCGCCAACTTATCCAGCATATGTTTTACGCAGCGGATGCCCTTCCAGCTGCAACCCATCACTGGGAAACACCCATACACTCTCATTCACACACATACACTACGGACAATTTAGTTTATTCAATTCACCTATAGCACATGTGTTAGGACTATGGAGGAAACCGGAGCACCCGGAGGAACCCACGCGAACATGGGGAGAACATGCAAACTCCACACAGAAATGCCAACTGACCCAGCCGGGGCTCGAACCAGCGACCTTCTTGCTGTGAGGCGACAGCGCTACCCACTGCGCCACCGCGCCGCCCTAGTGTAAAATATTGTTTAATAGAAAAGAAAAAAATGGCAACTTTTGGTAGTATAAAATTAGTCAGAAAATAGTCAGTCTTTTTTATTCCCCTCAGAATTGGACTACTAAAATATTTTTAAATGTAGGTTCTATTTCGCAATTCTAAGAAAAGATGATTTAGTTTTATATCTGCCAATGTTTACTTTTTTAGCTATATTCAGTCTTAACCTATTTTATGAACAACTTAGTTTAAATAATTTTGTGAACTACTCTATTTGCATACAGAACTCTTTAATGCGGGAGGTGGATGAGCTGGAGGCTAATAACCCAGTAACTCTGAGCATTGAGAGGAGAAGAGGCAGGTTTGGCAGACTAACGGTACACTGGAGCGCCTATGGAAGTCTGGATGACATTTTTCCCACTTCAGGAGTGGTGAGAGCTGCTTGTCTCCCATGTGTTTTCTCTTTTCATTTACTTTTAGTAATGATATTTGTCTGAAATGCTTATTTTAAATAGAATATTGTGAATTACAGACTACCATTCTAGTCCAAAATCACAGCTCTGACTATAATCAGCCATTTATAGCAGTTACAAATATGTACAGCAGATTATTTTATAAAGAAAATGTAGTATTTAAAAACATCCAAATTGAGACATCAGAATGTCAACATACAACCACAAAGTACAATGAATTACAGACTTGTTTATTCCAGACCTCTCTTTTTGTTCCCCATGTAGGTGACATTTTCTGAGAGCCAGGCTGTAGCTACCATCTCATTGAATGTGTTAGCTGATGACATTCCAGAATTGGCAGAAAAGGTCACCATTGTCCTGACCAAAGTTACAACAATTGGGATAATTGATCCATCCAGAGGAGCCTTGATTGACTATCAACGTGCCCAAGCCAACCTTACCATCAGAGCCAATGGTTCACCCTATGGAGTCATTGGCTGGCACCTCGATTCCCAGTACTTCATCACACCAGAACCTCAAAGTAATCCATTTGTCTTCAACTATGTCTCATTTAAACATTTGGAATGATTAATATATTCAGCAGCATATGGATGGCTAGCATAGCATATACATTATATACATTGTACATTGGTAGACCACCGCTAAATACTTGTCAGCATTTCATGTAATTCTAATGACCAAGGCGTAATATCTACATATTTTCTAGTCATGTGTTAGCCATACATAATTTCCGCATTCAGTGCATTATGTCATTTTTTGTCATATAACAATATTGATTTTATTCCTTTCACTTTTAGAGAGCCCAAGCAATATCACACTAAGTATTGTGAGAGATCAAGGATCATCAGGGAACATATTAGTCTACTACTCCACCAAACCGGCCCTCCACCTGCTACCACTTAACCAGGCTAGCGGAGGTACTGACTATGTAGCCAAAGAGGCCACAGTCGTCATGATGGAGAACGCTACTGTTGTTTTGGTATCCATAACCATCCTGCCGGTAAGCACCACAACCCAGTCGGTCTGATTATCGGGATGCTGTATAGTAAAACAAACAAAAAAAAAACATCATAATGATTAGTAGCAAAAAAAAAATGTTTTGAAAAGCCTCTTGAGTCGTAGACTCAGCACTGCAGAGTCTTCTTCAAAAGCATGAATCAGTCCCAGGCTCATTGAAAATATGTGCCTTAGCCTACAATTTTGCAAAAAAAAAAAAAAAATGTTGTTTCGGGTACCTTTCATTGCACATTTCAGATGACAAATCCACTAGAGGGCACTCTGTGAGTCTGCCATAAGTTATTTGGGGTACCATTTTGTCATGTGTTTCAAATACACATCCACAAGAAAGCAGGGCTTAACCAGTGAATCCCCTTAACCAGTGAACCACTGACCTAAACCCCTAAATCCAACAATAGTGTTTTCAAAAACAAACATAAAAAAAAATTCCATTGTGACCATGCAGTTTTACCTTGATTTTACATTGCTTTTAGCTCTTTTGTAAAACTGTGCTTCGGCAGACTTGAAACCGACACTGAAACTGTACAACACTGTACAAAATGAGTTACAGAGCAAATTGACTACACCAGAAAAGAAGTCCATATGGAGATATATATATATATATAGGTCATGTAAACATATTCATTTTACCTAGAAACTGCAGTCAAACGTATGTTAAAGTACTTTTTTTGGTTTCACAAAAATGTACGCTGAAGCACGTATTTCCAATAACCCTGTGTTGCATGAAACAGGCACTACACTCACAGTTAGTCTCAGGTCAGTCAGTCTGAGGACACACTGTGCTGGAGCTGATGAGGAGACAGATTGACCTCCTGCTGCACACAACACAAGCCAAAAGCCACTTACTATCACCACCACAGAAACCCACACATTTTTTTTCTTTCAGTTTGCTCTTGGAACAGCTCATGTATTGCAAATTGCTGTGGTCGTTAGATATTTTTGCATATTGTTCAGCCTCAAAAACCACATGTTGAGTCTGTTTGGGCTGAAAGTTTATGACTTAGACTGCCAACATAAATCAACATGTTCTTAGAACTGTACAAACTGTACAGAAGCTGATTAGATAGTGTTTTGGGATCTGGTAAATAAATTAAACTTAACTCTAAATGCTGTACTGTATGTGACCTGCTTGTATGTAGGATTGAAAAGAATATCTTAGGGAAATATCATTAATCCCTGGATGGAATGTGTGTGTTTGTCTCTTAGGATGATATACCTGAACTAGCGGAGACGTTTCTTGTAAACATCACTAGAGTTGAAGTATTGGGTGGAGACACAGGAGCAGGTCAGCCCACTGTGAAGAGACCTGGATTGGAGATAGCCGAGGTCACCATCCAGGAAAATGATGATCCTAGAGGAGTCCTCAGTTTCAATATCTCAAAAGTCAGTTTGATGTATTTGCTCTATTTATCTTAATAGTAAAGTGCAAGCACACTTATTCCAACCCTTGTCCTTTTAGGATGTCTCTGGGGAAGTGCTGGCATTTGAGGTACCGTCACCTGGAAACATCCTTCGTCTGGCCGTCATGCGGATAGCAGGTATATTTGGTAGACTGGTACTTTACTGGGACACACAAACAGTCACAGCCAGCACTGAAGACTTCAGTCCTTCTTCTGGAAACATCACATTTCAAGATGGACAGGTGAAGATTATATATTCATTTAAACGTGTAAATTCATTCATTCATTCATTTTCTTTTCGGCTTAGTCCCTTTATTAATCTGGGGTCGCCACAGCGGGATGAACCGCCAACTTATCCAGCATATGTTTTACGCAGCGGATGCCCTTCCAGCCGCAACCCAT
This sequence comes from Danio jaintianensis, assembly GCA_903798115.1. Lineage (NCBI taxonomy): Eukaryota > Metazoa > Chordata > Actinopteri > Cypriniformes > Danionidae > Danio > Danio jaintianensis. Next base: position 4,006,294 of record CAIGQV010019084.1, read on the forward strand.
CTCTGGGAAACATCCATACACACCCATTCACACACATACACTACGGACAATTTTAGTTTACCCAATTTACCTATAGCGCATGTCTTTGGACTTGTGGGGGAAACCGGAGCACCCGGAGGAAACCCACGCGAACACGGGGAGAACATGCAAACTCCACACAGAAATGCCAACTGACCCAGCCGAGGCTCGAACCAGCGACCTTCTTGCTGTGAGGCGAACGTGCTACCCACTGCGCCACCGCGTCGCCTAAACGTGTAAATTTTATATATAATTTATAATGCAAAATGACCCTTTATTGAGGCAGCATTTTTGCAGTGATGCAGAGATGAAGAGCTCACTCACAGAATCAGACACTGCTTTTTTATTTATTATTTTCTTAAGTGATACAGTACATTTCTATTTATGTATTATGATACGACTTGGTTCAGTATATAATGTATATTATATATGACTAAACCATACCATACCATATTCTGAAACAAAAGCTTCAAATGAGCCATGTGCCAAAATGCCCATACACTGAAAAAAGCGATTAGTTTACTTTAATTTAAATCAGAGAGTAAACTCATTGCCTTATAATTATTAAGTAAACAAACTATGTGCATAGTTACAAAAGTTAAGTCAATGGGTTTACGTTCAAGTAAAATTCACTTGTTGCTTTTAAGGCAACAGGTTTACTTACTTTTTAAAGTAAAGTAGCTAATAGCTTTTTACATTGTAGATGAACAACGTGTGCTAACTACACAGGACACGGCACTGCGACATATAATAAAATGTATATTTTCAATGTTGTAAGGAGTTTTTGTCCTAACCATCTGCGACAGCGATGTGGAAATTTCTATTTTAGAAACTATTTCAATTTGACAACGTCATGGCTAAACAACAGCATAAACTACTATGACAGTGATTACCTCAGGTACTGACTATGTGCTTTATTCAGTGTTAAATGCTACTAATGTGAGTTTGAATACCATTTTACAGGACATGTATTGCCATAGCAGATAGTTTACCTCAGATCTTGCAAATTAAATTACTAGCAAACCTTCAGTTTGAAAACGAACGTTAAAACTGTGAACTAACAAATTTCACTCTCTCAGCATGTACTTTTAATACAGTTATAGAGGTTTAATATGTATAATTAGATTATAAACCTGTCCATTTCGTTGTGAGTGCAGTGCAGTGCCCTTCTGAATGGCTCTGGTAGTTAAATGTTTCTGTTGTGTCACATTTGGTGCGGGCAGTCAAATTTCTTGTCGCTGGAATGTTTTCTCATTGGGTGTTGTTAGGACCCAGTTTCTGTAAATTGTTAGTTGTTGTATAGCATTTATGCACTCTGTACAGAAACAGTTTTTTTTTTTCCAGGCAGTGGCTTATATTGAGATCACCATTATTGATGACACCATTGTGGAGTCCACAGAGACTTTTATGGTGAAACTGAGTCGAGTCATCGGAGGTGCGAGGCTGGGGGTTGACACATCTGTGGTAGTCAGCATCCCTGCCAATGATTCACCTTTTGGTCGGTTTGGGTTTGAAGAGCTTAAGGTAAGTTTACTGGCATATCTATAAATATCATACAGTATATTATAGCATATTAATATAATTATTACATTGCATGTGGATTTTTTAAGGTTTCAGTAATAATCTTTTATCAAATTAGATTTTTATTTATATTTTGGTTGACTAAATGTTTGTGGTATTTTTTAAGTGACAATTGAAATGTAACTTCAGTTGTTGTAGTTTTTTGTTATACTGCACCCCATTTCCTAAGATGTAACCTTGTGTTTGCAGTATTTAGGTTAACGGTCACACTTTACAATAAGTTTTTATTAGTTAATGTTAGTTCATGTATTTACTAACATGAACTAAGAATGAACAATACTTGTGCAACATTTATTAATAATAGTTCAGCATTTACTAATACATTATAAAAATCCAAATTCATGCTTGTTAACAGTAGTTAATGCACTGAGAGTTAACATGTAATGATGCTTCAAATCAAATGCTTCTCTGGTACTTAATGCATCATCAAATCAAATGAGGCAAAAAAAATAAATAAATTAAAAATTAAAATAAATGTTTTAAACATTTTGTCTGTTCATTTACACAACAACAGTGTTTTTGGGACTGAAACACATAAATCCAAAATAAAAAGTGGAATTGAAAACGCAGCTGTTGTTGTGTCCATTCACTTGAAAACGAGAGTCTATGTCACAACAGTGGTGGATTATGTGGTAGTAGTGTTGTGGTAGTTCTAGCACTCCATCAGCAAAGTGTGGATTTACTTCATATTACCAACCACAAACAAAGACGCATCTTGCACACACAGCATATTCAATATACACCGTTTCCAAGCTGCCATCAACATGTCATCACAAATACTGGCATATGTAATACAACGTTTTGGCCATTTTCGCAGATGTGTAAATGCAGATAGGAAAAATATTTTAGTTTTTGGCTACATTTTACATGCCATGTAAACATAGCCAAAGTTTATAATGTTGTGAATATTACCCTAGTAACAACAGCTGCACTATTTTATTCTATTTTTTGTTTTTTATTAGGTGTCTGTGTCTGAGCCCCAGTTCCACAATGACCCAGCCTCTGTGGCTACACTGACTGTAGTGCGCAGCTCTGGTGGGGAAGGAGTGGTTCATTTGATCTGGCTTCTGGAGGAAAAGGGCAGAGATGACCTGAGCCCTCGCAATGGAACCCTCGTTTTTAACGGGGTGTGTTTGACTAGTAAATAATTAATAATCTACTGAACAGAATAGCCAATAATAGGCTGAACAGAACAGCCTTTTTACCTGTGCCACAGTGACAAACTAACAGTCATTAAATTGTTTTATCTGTTGTAGACTGAGTCGAAGAAGACACTGATTACTCAAGCTTTGGCTGATGCTGTCCTGGAGGGAGAGGAGAGTTTCACCGTCCAGCTGCTTTCTCCAAAGAATGAGCCTGTCATTGATCCAGTTAGAGGTTTGTCAACATAGTAGCATCACTGAAAACATTGTTAAAGGTCTTGTGAAGCTTTGAATGTGCAATATTTTATTCAAAATTTGACATATTTTAACTGAAACATGAAGACAGGGTGGGACACAGAGTAGTCCCTCCCATTTTTAAAGAACAACCAATAGTGTTTTGTTTTTATCACAGCTCTGCCAGTGAGAGTGGCTGAGCTCAGGCTTATCAAAACAAATATATAAAGCAATAATAATTAATAATAACAATAATTATTATAATAAATAATAACAAGCTATATATATTAAACAATCAACATTTTATGATTAATTTGTAACAATCCAGAATTCAGTGTTTCATATCATTGACTTGCTTTTCTTTCCACCAGGTGTTGCTACAGTTGTTATCCGGCCTGATGTAGGTGCTCTGGGAACTGTAGGAATAGCAGATTCCAGCAGGAATGTTTTGATTGGTGAGCCAAGAGGCAATTTCAATGGAACAGCTCTGGTCAGGTAAACCTCTCACCTCCAGGAATGATGGAGTTAGTTGAATAGTTATTGTATATTTATTTTGCACCATTTGCATCACCAAACAGATTTTCCTCTGCAACTATGTGAAGATTGATTGTTTCTTATCAATTGCAGTCTCATAAGAGGTCCAGGCATCTTTGGTGAGATTGAGATCTTTTGGAACATCACCACAGCTGCAGTTAGTGAGTTTGAGGAAACCTCAGGCAAAGTTGTCATGAAAGATCGCCAGTCGGCTGCTACAATTCAGCTGAAGGTAAAACTACTGAGAAGTACACACAAATTCTGGGGCCAGTAATATCTTCTTTTTTTTTTTCACATACTTCAACCTGCATTTAGTTGAACAAAAATGCAGTGATGACAAAAAAGCATTGACATTGCTGTAAGAACATTGGCAATGGATTATCATTTAAAATTTTAAATACATTATTATACATACATTTAAAAGTATTATTGTTTCTTATGATGGCAAAGCTTAATTTTCAGCATTATTACTCCAGGCGTGCATGATACTTCAGAAATCATTATAATATGCTGTGTTTGTGCTCATCAATATTTATTATATCATATTATTTTTTATATATTCTGTATTTTCACACAACATATCAGTCTATACTTCCATAAATCAGGAAATATTTACTTGTGGTGCAAATTTAAGAAATCTTGTTTTCTGAAAAACTGAACAAAGTTAAGTTTATGCTTAAAATAAGAACAAAAATCTATAAGTGGTGTATTTAAATTAGATTATTTATGATTTGACTTTTGCCAGAAATGTGTCCTTGTTTGAATAATAAACTCACTTTATTTTGATCAGTTTACCCCACACACACACAATCATTACACGCACATAAACACATTAGTTAGGTATTAATTGTTATAAAATAATTTAACAGTAAATTAAGAATAAGAACTTGCACTTTAAAGCATTGAAGTGTTGCTAATACAACTGTTTAAATGATTAATTAAATATGCTTTACTAAAACATCTTCATGAAACCAGCAGAAGCCCTGTACATATATAAAAACGTGTAATTTTAGTGCATCCAATCCCCTGTATCCCTCTATTGACCCAACATTCATTTTCCCTTGTGAACTCTAAATATATAAACCATCTAGACACTTAAAGCCTGACTGATTCCCTCTCTTGTTTCTGCAGACACTAGATGATGAGATACCTGAAGAAAGACGTGTATATCAGCTGAGACTGAGCTCTCTCACCCCGGGCTCAGTGATCAACCCTGACAGACAGTTTGCCAGCATCACTATGGCTGCCAGTGACCTTCCCAACGGGCTCTTCTCCTTCTCCCAAGCCTCTCTGCGTGCCACTGAAGAGGACAGAGCTGTGAGACGCCTTGCATGACATTACCACTGATGAGACATAAACCACAACCAGGGCACTGTGTGTTTCTGCCTGTTCCCCTTGACTGGGAAAGTCATTGAAAATGTTTTTAAACTTACATAAAACAAGAGCCTAGCAACCATTGATCCAGTGACAAAAATAGTAAAATGCTAAGACAAAAAAAAGTGTTTTTAGTGCTTGTTGAGAATAACAGAGCAGTTTAGAGGTAATATCACCAAACTGAATTTAAAGGAACACTCCATTAAAAAAAAAAAAATTGTCCTCTAGAGTTAAACAGTTGAGTTTCACCATTTTTTAATTCATTCAGCCGATCTCTGGGTCTGGCAGGGACACTATCAACATAGCTTATTTTGAGCAAAAACTTCACAGACACTATCTGGGGACACTCGAGGTTTATTTTTGTTACGAAAAGGGCATGATATTATAAATGTTGGTTTGTGTATTATTCATTAGCACTGACCGTTACAGTGTTCATAAGATAACTTGTAGGAGATGAAAATGACGATATCTGCGAACACTCAAAGGATTCTTGTCACTTTTCAGGTGAATGTGACTATTGTTCGCTCCATGGGTCTGTTTGGCAGCGTGTGGGTCAGTTTCCACACAGAAGGCAGAACTGCGATCAGCGGGCAAGATTTTGGACAGTCCTCGGGTCGGCTGCTATTCAGACCTGGAGAGAGCTCGAGGGTCATCCCTTTGATTATATTCGATGATGACCTTCCAGAAGGACCGGAGGAGTTTTTCCTCAACATCACTCTAGTAGAGCTTCTCAATGCCAGGTAGAGTTCTGCCTGCTCTCTGAAAATCAGGTCGTATGGTAGCTTGGGGAAATCCTTAAACTGTACTAATTATTTTCAGTTCAATGGATTTTACTGTGAGAGAGTATGGCCTACAGATTGATCAGCCTCCAGCTATTGGCAATCTGTCCTCCCTCATGGTGATTATCCAAAAAAATGACAATGCTGAGGGTATCCTGGAGTTTGATCCCAAATATGTCAACATCACTGGTAATTTTATGCCACTATCTATCTATCTATCTATCTATCTATCTATCTATCTATCTATCTA
>CAIGQV010019084.1:4027672-4037898 GCA_903798115.1 Danio jaintianensis
TGTGTGTGTGTGTGTGTGTGTGTGTGTGTGTGTGTGTGTGTGTGTGTTTGTTTGTTTGTTTGTCTGTTTTTTGTTTGACCTTTTGGTTTGATCTGCTCTGTGACTATTTAGATTTTCTTGTTAGTTTTTATTTAGCATTTTTCAGAAGCATTTGTTTTATGTTGTGCTTTTCAGCTTGTTTGGTGTATTTGTTTTTATTTGCTTTTATTTGTCATTTTCTGTGTTTCTTCTCTTTTTTATATATGTAGTTTTTGTATTTGTTTAGTTATTTTCTATATATTTTTGTTGCTGTTTCTTTTGTTTTGTTGCGTGTCTGATCATCTTGCTCACCATTTTCTGGTCTGTGTACTACAGGACCCAGAGTATGAGGTGTGGTTTCTGGTGGAGGTCTATGAAGTGGGCAAAGGTGCCGCTATAAACCAGACTGCCCGTTTTGCCAACATCACCATGCTGGAGAGTGATGACCCACGTGGGCTGGTGTACTTTGCCCAGGGCTCCAGATTACCTGTGGTCACCGTCAAAACCACAAGCGTCAGTCTTCAGGTCTACAGAGACGCCAGTACAGCATCATCTATTTCTGTCAAGTACCGGATGCAGGTGATATTCATTTGACAGTTGAGCACAGTAATGTACATTACAAGCAAGACCTACCCAAATATGTAGACTATGCTCAATTACTTAATAATCTTACAAATACACTCCTGCTGAAAATGCACGTACTTATATGCCATTTATATCGAAGTTGAAATTTAGCCACACCATATTGGTGTTTCGTAACATCTAGTTTTTCTTTCTTATGAGGTGTGTTGTTAGCCCAATGCTCAACCCCCAATCTGGAGGACAAGGACATACACACATACACTACGGACAAGTTAGCTTACCCAATTCACCTAAAGTACATGTCTTTGGATTGTGGGGGAAACCAGAGAACCCAGAGGAAACCCACGTGAACACAGGGAGAACATGCAAACTCCACACAGAAATGCCAACTAACCCAGCCGGGGCTCGAACCAGTGACCTTCTTGCTGTGAGGCGATAGCACTACCCACTGCACCACCGTGTCGGCCAATAGTTGACATAACATTTATTCATTTTCTTTTCGGCTTAGTCCCTTTATTAATCTGGGGTCGCCACAGCGGAATGAACCGCCAACTTATCCAGTATATGTTTTACGCAACAGATGCCCTTCCAGCTGCAACCCATCACTGGGAAACATCCATACACACTCATTCACGCACATACACTACGGACAATTTAGCTTACCCAATTCACCTATACCACATGTCTTTGGACTTGTGGGGTAAACCGGAGCACCCGGAGGAAACCCACGCCAACACGGGGAGAACATGTAAACTCCACACAGAAGCGTCAACTGACCCAGCCGAGGCTCGAACCAGCGACCTTCTTGCTGTGAGGCTAACGTGCTACCCACTGCGCCACCGTGCAGCCCATTAATAAATCTTTTAATTATTAAAATTTAAATATTAAAAATATTAAAACTATTTTGTAATAATTTCATTTTTTTGTTACTCTTCATTCCTCATTGGTTGGAGTTAAAGAGCAGCTACATGTCCAGTTACCAGTACCCACGGATCCTATTACATAATGTGACCTCATTAGTGATGAGAGGCCTGAGATGATGTCAAATTCATGAGCTGAGATGTTGAATGTAGAGAAGATAAGAGCTCTGAGCAATTAGGCCTCTGGATTCCTAGAAAATACTTCAAAGGCAATATCTATGGTCACATAGTGGAACTGGAAAAGTAGGATTTGACATGTTGAATAAGGTTTTACGCCCAAAGTCTATCAGTCTGTGGGAATGCTTTCTCATGCCAGCTTTTTGCGCTGTTTGTCCCTCTGTCACACCCTTTCCTTTCCTCTTTTCAGTTTTACTTGCCTACTGTTTCAGCTTTAGGCTTAAGGAAATGCTATTAATTTCCAGGTATATTACACATTTAACAGTGCAGATCATTTTTAATGATAAAAACTTGGACACACCAATTTAATTTAATTGAATTTTTTATGTGTAGGATATTATTTAAATGAATAATTCAACATGATTTTTCAAGTTTTGTGGTACTCAGTGTACTGATACATGCAGAGAACTCGCATAGTGGAAAGGTCATTATTCAACTCATTATGCATTTATTTGGAATAACAGGACAAAAAGCTTAATCTAAACATATACCAATCCACATTTCTTTTGATTTTTGTGCTACTTTTGGTAAATTATTGGCAAAATATATTGGCAATCATTTCCACATTTTCAGTAGATAATCTCTAGAAATGTTTGCTTCAATATTCCACTTTTCTGAGATTTTTCATTTTTAGTGAAAAAAATTACTTAAAAAATGTTAATATGATAAAATATCTACAAAAAAAAATCTCTCCACTCTGACCATCTTCTCTTATGCATTCAAATTTCTTAGAAAACAAAAATCATTGTATTGTAATTCATTGTGTTTATTCCAATGTTTAACTGTACTATAACTGTGTTTTGTGCCTTATATTCTCTCACAGGAGCTTCCAAAAGTAGAGTCTATTGGATCCAATCTGATCTGGCCGGCTGTAGCAGGGCAGGATTTTGTCATGTCAGAGGGCATGTTGACGTTTGAGATTGGACAGAGTAGTACTGGCCTGAACATAAACCTCACACCAAACATCGGTTCCTCCAATCCGACACCCAAACGCTTCCAAGTGGTTCTCTCTGATGCTACCGGTGGCGCACGTGTTCATCCAGAATTCGGGCTGGCGAACGTCACCCTGGTTTCAGACACAGAGACTCAGGCTGTGTGGGCCCTGCTGGACCAGCTACACCAGCCTCTGGAGGAGATCATCATCAACCGGGTTCTGTATGGACTCATCAATAAAGTTAGCAGGGACATCACTCCAGAGCAGCTAATGGCAGTGCTAGATGCCTCCAACAAGGTAACCGAGTGAGGGATGTGTGTACAGTAGGGCTGCGCGATAATGGAAAATATGTGAAAACGCTATTTCTTACAATATAATTAACTTTAAAGGGGACCTATTATGGCCCTTTTAACAGCCACCATAGCAGCAGGTTCAAAACTCAATGGCAGACGGTTTTCTATGCTAATGAGGGAGAGATAGTCACTAACGGGTGGGTCTTTCCCACTCTCATGACAGGTACAAGAGGATAATGTGAATCAAAGTGTTTCTAGAGTTTTTATCAAGTGTGATTTATAAAAAATCGAATTAATAAATTTTTACTATATTCACGCAATGTTGTCACACCTGCTTTGGTGTTTAAAACTTTTATAAAAGTGATTTTTGCATAATAGGTTCCCTTTTAAAAAATTATATTTTATCAGTAATAACAAAAATCATTTATGTTGATCATACTAAAATAAACAGGTAGTAGACTTTTTTCTGAGCTTAATAAGTCTTAAAATAAACATTTAGAGTGTAAAACACCACAAGCGACTAAAAACCTTGGAAATTCGGAATTCTGAAAAATTCTTATTGTTGGAAATTCTGATTCTTATTGGCTGTTGTCATTTTCCTCTCTCGTCTCCCGGCATTAGTATTTTTTTTAGCTCTAGGTTCAACTAACAGCACCTATCTGAGAGGTGGGAATGAAGATAGTAAAGGCCACATCTGATTGGTTAATTATATAGCACATTTCATACATAATGATAATTCAAAATGCTTTAAAAACATTAAAAACAGAATTAAAATATGTTAAAACAGGTTTAAAATGAATGAAAAAAGAAAAGATAGAAAGACACAAATAGTGCGATCTGTCGGATGTAGCACAGTGCTCATTGAGTAAAGGCATAGCTAAACAGATGCGTTTTAAATCTGATTGATATACTATTATTGTGATGATGATTTTGTGATATATTGTGCAGCGCTAGTGTACAGCATGTTTAACCTAAAGCTTAAAGGTCCAGTGGAGTGCTTTGAAATGTGCATTTTATATTTGATGTTTGATGTAATCTCAACTGAAATACGAAGACAGGGCAGGACATAGGAAAAGCAGCCAATAGCGTTTAGTTTTTATCACAGCTCTGCCAGTAAGAGCAGTTGAGATCAAGCGCATTAAATGAAAAGCAAATGAGAAGTGTCTTGAAGGGGGCAGGGCATGTCAGATACTAGGATTTGATTGGACAAAAGATTTGATGAGAAACTGAAGTGCGAGGTGATGTCAAAAAAATTGTTGGTCTATTTAGGCGGAAGTGACAAACTGCACGCTTTGGATGTTTATTTCTTTAAGATGTAGCTAACCGAGTACCTTAGAATTATTTTTGAAGGATAAAATATTTTTATCCTTCATAAAAATCCTTTATAAAAATCCTTTATAAAAAATCCATTATAAAAAACATTTTCTGTTACAGCACTGAATTACATTTTCTTTTATATTAGAAAAGAAAACGTATTTTAAATTGTAGAATAATATTTCAAATCATTATGGTATTTTTGCTTATATAAATGCAACGTTTAAAAAAAACAACTACTTTTGAAAAGTAACCTAATTCTCTGTGCATAATAAACATGTTTATCTTTTTTCAAGAATTTAAGTTGGCTGGATCATGAGCACTTTTTTTTTAATGTTGTAATTCAGGAAATCCAGGAGCTTGAAAGAACAACGAGGGACCACATATTGGCCCCTGGAGATCAATTAAGACAGCTTTCCTTTGAATGTTTTTTTGTTCCTTAATTTCACAGAAATCGTTTTTCTTGGCAGTTCAATGCATATGAGTGCAGCTATAAGGCTCCACTGTGTAAAAACAAAAATTCTAGTCTTGGGAATAAAGCTTTGTCTTTCAGTTAAGCTTTGCTATTTTATTACTGGAAACAGAGTAACACCCTGAATGTTTTACACACTGATTTGCTACAATCTAAGCTGCTTTCTCAGTTGTAAATATGCTGTATCATTCTCAGTTTGCTTGAACTATTTTTTAAATGCTAAAACTGGGATGGATAACTAAAACTCGCAGAATGTTGTTAATAATAATAATAATAATAATAATAATGATAATAAAAACCTAAATCCTATTTCAATTTCAATCCTATTTTTTAATTTGTAATTATTCAAATAATTTAATATTAAGTATCTGCTAATACACTTCCATTTTCACTTTTAAAAAAAGTTCAAAAAGGATTTTCTTTCTTTCTTCTGTTTGTTTGTTTGTTTGTTTTATTGTTTATTGCAGTGATGCAATAGAAGAACCAGTTTGGGTTACACCAGAAACATTTCAGCCTTTTTGCACCACCACCACTTCATTTAACCACCAATGACAAGAAAGATCCTTTATTCTAAGTGTGTTGCATCACCATACTTCTAAATACAGATGATCTTAGAAACTGTTTTCTAGTGAACGTTTGGTGATTGGTGATTAAACTGCTACTGAACAGAGCTCTGTTGCTGTTTGACTGCTTCAGTATTTCTACACAGCTAATATTAAATAAATGCAATACCAGTTAAACATGCTTTGATTCGGCCAATACCGTTGTTTGAGATCAGCTTAGGACATCTCTACTTTTACACTAAATGCAACTGATATTATAATGGAGTTTGACTGTCTTTTATCACTCAATTGACAGATTCTGAATGAGGCTGAACAGACTCCTCTAAAAAACAGCAGTCGCAAGTTGACCTATGACCTCCTGTGTGCCATGGCAAACCCCAATCAAACGCATACTCAAGGTGTGAGCCAGCTGTCTGAGGTGGCAGAGCGCTTCGCATACAGCCTGCTTACAGACATTAAGTGTGGAACTGAAGAAAAGAGGTGGGATATTTACTCCAAATTAATGTTTGTATCTTGACCTGAGCTCATTTTTTTACAAACATTATTCTCCTCTATACTCTATTCCCAGAGGCATAACCATACTGGACACTTGCCCATATTTCACCATTGCTGCACACCACTGGTATCCCATGCAGATCAACGGGCACACATTTATAGGCAAAAACACAGACACGTTTACCTTGCCGGAGACCCTGCTGGAGGTGCCAGCTCTTCCTGCCGTCAGCACGGCCCCGTCGGCTTGCCGTAAAGTGCACTTCACCGAATACAGTACTGAACACTGGTTCCTCACCAACAAAAAACCCAGCGCTTTAAATGACAAGGTAAAAACACATTTCTATTGTAGACCCTTTCACTTAAATGAATGTAACATTTTAAAGATGGCTTATGCAAGTGTCCAGAAGATGGCACTGTTGAGTTGTACATCATTTACTTGACTACCTTTCTTTCTCAGCATGCCATTTCACATGCTTTGTGTGGCAGTTATAGTGATTATGGAGATTTTATTAGCACTTGATATTGGAAAACTGATTTACGTCTTACTATGTAACGACTGAATGTATGCAGGTTTTTTCAGTCAGTCTTTATGGCAGAGGCTCTAAACCACTTGCCGACGGTCAAGAGGTTGTTTACCGTATACATACTCCAGATCGACGAGGAAAACCGAAACCGGGCCAATCTCTGTGCCTGCTGTGGAATCAGGCTGCCGAAAGGTAATTACAAAACACAGGCACACTTGAGTAAGGAGCACTGTAATGGTACATAAACTGCTCTGTTCAGTTGTACTTGAAAACATACATGCCTATTTACAAAAATAAAAATCCCCAACTGAATCAAATTGACAGACTATCTGCTGGCAAAAAGCTGACCTTGTCCATGTATTTCACACTCATTTGTGGGACATACAGTGTGTACAGTGGAGCTGATGGGTCAGGGCTTCTGACCCACCGTAAGGCCTGTCACACGTTATTTGGTGTAGGTGGGTGTGTGTTGCTTTTATCCATGACTATTAGCTGTACAATTTATTACTAATTCTCTCCAGGGTTTGGGTTGATATGAAACAGATAGCTTGGAATTATGCTTTACATAACATATAATATTATTTTCTTTCAATGTCATAACCATTTATTACGCAACTGTCATTCCTTGTAATGTAAACTACATCCTAAATTCCTTAGCTTCACTTATCTAAATGACAGCTTAATAGCTGGAATTCAGCGTAATGAGAGATCATTCGAAATGATAAGCTGGGGTGTTACATAAGTTTAATTTAGATGAACAGACTGTCAAGTCCAATTCATTGTCTCTCTGTGTTTTCCCCACTATGTGAAATCCGTTGCTCTAACTTTAATCTTAAATAATCATGAATGTCTGTCAAAGTGGCAGCTTCTCATTTCACAACCTAAACAAAAGAATGCTGATCACAAAGTTGACTAAAACATTGCCAAGAAATAATTCAGAAATGAGTCTCAATTAGATATCCATGTATTGATCCCATTTTGGCCAGTGGTGGTGGTGGTGATGGTGTTAGCGGTGGCGGTAGCAGCAGTAGTAGTAGTATTGTTGCATTTATTTTACTTGATTTACAAAAAAAATGCATATGTCAGCAAAATTATTTATCTTGAAAAAATGTTCTGAAGCATTTATTTTCCTTAATACAAATTTCAGCATGAACAAATTTAGCTTTTGATTTTAATAATGTAGTAGTAAATATTATGTATTATGTAGAAAATAAGTAACATCTACACAAACTAACAATGTTATAAAAATTAGTTTTTTTGTTTTTTTAGTTTAGTTTAGTTTCATTTCGTTGTATATGGCTTGTCCTGACAATTGAGTCATGATTTATTCTACCCAGCTGGTTGTCTGATGGTCAGTTCTGTCGTGTGGTGGATGACACTCAGAACTACGTGGAGTGTGCCTGTTCACATCTGTCTGTCTACACAGCGTATGCAGAGATTGAAAGTTTGGCTTTATTCAACGAGGCCTTCTATGCTGCTGGCTTCATTTGTATCTCAGGTAATTCACTACATTCTTCTCTATATGCTTTAGAGGTAACAAATCCCACCATAATATGACAAGAAACCATTCATTTTATATACTACATATACAGTAAGTCTCTTTTTTTTACCTGCAGGGTTTGCCTTGGCCATGGTGTCTCATCTAATGTGTGCAAGATTCCTCATGTTCGCTGCCAAACTCCTCACACACATGATGGTGGCCTGCTTAGGGAGTCAGGTAAGATCAAACGTAACCAGTACTTTGGTCAACCAGTCAATTTTCAGTGTTAAACAGCATGCCAATTGTAGTCAGTCATATGCACCAACACTAAAACTAAAATCCACAGCACTGGCTCATTGGAAATACATTCTTGTGAAACCTGGAATACTTTGTACATTTTGTTGCACGTTTCAGATGACAAAACCACTAGAGGGTGCTATCAAGATTTTTGCGAATCTGAAATACGTTACTCAGGGTACATTTTGTTATATATTTCTGATATACATTCTACTTGTACAAGTCCACGGAAAGGGACTTATCTTACAGATCAACTAGTGAGTCACCGACTTAAACCCAAAGAAAAAGCGTTTCAAAAGCAAACGTAAAAGAAATGCGCTCTGTGACCATGTAGTTTTACCTTGATTTTACATTTCTCTTATCTCGATTTTGGAACCGTGCTTCAACAGACTTGAACCTGAGCACTCTGCATCACAAGTACAAATATTGTCCATATGAAGATAGTAAGGTGAGACAAGGGTATTTAATTATAAATTACAGAAACTGTTAAGTTGTTTTGTGGTATTTATTTGGTGTTGCTCAAGGAAATGTACGAGCAAAGATTTTTTAAAAATCTTTATTCATTGAAAAAATGTCCTGTAAATATCAGTAGTGTGAAAAAAAAGAAAATTGTTGGAGTCATACTGGCCATAGTATTATTTTACCTAGAAACTGCAGTCAAACATAACACATTTCCCAAAATTATACGCTGAATCGAAGATTTTCAGTGAGCCTGTGTTAAGAATTCAGCCTGTTTTAAGATGGTCTAATTCAGCAGTTCTCAGTCTTGGTCTTCGCAACCCCCAGTTATGCATATTGTGTATGGCTGCGTCTGAAATCGCCTACTACTCAGTAGGTACTACATTTGAATTTGAATTTACTACATGACCGTTAGAAAAGTGCATTCTATACAGTATGAATGAGAGTAGTATGAATGGAATTCAGACATACTACATCCGCCATTCCTCATGATCATGTGACCTACCCGCATCAGTTGCGTCGCTTCACTCCCATTCATGAATTCTCTTGTGTGGCATCATGAGATAACATATCGTCCATCAGATGTGCACTTCAGAATCTCAGCAGAAGTAGTAGGTTATCCGGGTACATCTCGCATTCTGTTTTTCGAATTCTATGAATTTGGACATACTACTCGGCTCGCAAACTGGTTTTAGCGTTCTATATAGTATGGAAGTATGAGATTTTGGACGCAGCATATGTTTCTCTTACTGCTTCAGAGGTTTGTTCCATTCGAATGTAAGTGCCATGCGAAGTGAACATCATGGGATAATCTGCCATGATGCCTGTTCAAAAGAGTGTGTTCAATTCAAAGGGTAGCATACGCTAGATGTGACTTCAAGAGGCCAGCAGGGGGCGCTCAACCTGTGGTCTGTGTGAGTCTTAATGCCCCAGTAAAGTGAATGGGACGCTATACTGTCAGTGAGCGCCATCTTTTGGATGAGACGTTAAACTGAGGTCCTGACTCTCTGTGGTCATTAAAAATCCCATGGCACTTTTCGTAAAAGACTAGGGGTGTAACCCCGGTGTCCTGGCCAAATCCCTCCATAGGCCCTTACTCATCATGGCCTCCCAATCATCCTCATCCACCGAATTGGCTGTATTGGCCGAATTGTCTCTCCACTCCACCAATAGCTGGTGTGTGGTGAGCGCACTGGTGCCGTTGGCTGCCGTCGAATCATCCCAATTGGATGCTGCACACTGATGGTGGTGTGGAGAGACCCCCCTCATGATTGTGAAGCGCTTTGGATGTATGGCCATACATGATAAATGCACTATATAAATACACACATTGCATTACATTACAGATCACATGAGTACCATTAAATAACTCTTTACAGTTCTGTAATAATTGAAAATGCCACAAACAATGGTGCAGCTCTTCTATTAATTAAGTAAACTGCAGGTTCAGCCGATTTCCTGTGTGCAGGAGGTAGAGAGAAGTGAACACTGTGTAGGGAACATGAAGATCTGAACACAGTTCCTTATTGGAGATCTAACGAGTTGGTTATCTAAATCATGTGTGTTAAACAATAGATGGTATACAAAATAAGCAGTAAGAACCACTGGTCTAATTGTTCACTGTGTGTGTGTGTATGTGTGTGTGTGCGTATGTGTGTGTGTGTGTGTGTGTGTGTGTGTGTGTGTGTGTGTGTGTGT
>CAIGQV010019084.1:4037908-4049365 GCA_903798115.1 Danio jaintianensis
TGTGTGTGTGTGTGTGTGTGTGTGTGTGTGTGTGTGTGTGTGTGTGTATGTGTGTATGTGTGTGTGTGTTACATCAATACAGTACAGTAAACTGATGATGGTGATGGTGAGGCTAAACTCTACTTACAATTTGTGCTTGGGAATCAGTATCAGGATCTAGGACACTGCTCCAAAGAAATGTGATCCAGCTACGACGTCAGTATGACGCTTTTTGCTGCGTAATGTGGCCTAGTTTACCATCAGGATGTGTGGCTTGTCTTTGAGCCATATTAAGGTAGAATATGATGTTGCTGCTTCCCTGGAGTCATGTTAAACTTAGTCAATGCAGAAAGTGGATGTTTTGTGAGTCTTTGAATGACACACTGAGGTGTTTGTGTACAAGTGTGATGCATTAAAGTACTGTGTGCATCAGTGATATTGTACTGTAACCCAAACTCCAACACAAGTCACGACTGTTGAAAACAGTGATTTAAAGTGGATTACTTGGGTTCAGGTTAGTTTTGTGCAAATGCACAGGTGTCTTTTTGCATGTATCTTTTTCAGAGCACGTTGTGAAATCGAAGCACCTTTAGATTCAAATGTATGTGCCTTGTACCTGTCTAGATTCGATGGGGGGACAGATAACATTTTCTAAGAAATATGTCATTGCAGCTTGGGCGAACACATCCAAATGGGCTAGTTTGATTAAACCCTGACAACCGAACTATCCCTGTGCACCCATCCCTGTCCAAAGAAGAGGGGGGTCATTTAGTCAGTGGTCTGATACCTGTGGACCGGAGTTGGAATTTTCCACTGGTCCTGCTCACTTATAGAAAAAGACAAAAACAAACAGGACTCTACTTAACAGGGCTCAGAAAAACCCGGTCGCATTCTGTCATCCGTTAATTGTTTTGCTTTTCTTTACCTGGACGGTGTTGAATGGAAAATTCCAAGCTGGCCATCCCAAGAAGTCATGCGTCATCCGGGTTCGGTACCGACAACAGCTGGGCTCATGTTTTGTCAAAGGATGTTAAAAGGTTATAAGATAAATATCCTCTAAAGTTGGAAAAGGATTTGTTGTAAGTCGATTCCGGACTTCCCAGTAAGCACATGTGCGTCACTGAGATACCTGTGAAAGTCTGCATCTTCTGGAAATCAGTTTGTGCTATTTAAAGCATAGATATCTGATAATAGATTGCATTTGGAGGCTCATTCCAAATCAGAAATTTCCCAAAACTTCTTTCATACGCTGTACAATATAACCAAATAAGCATTTTTTCTTTTTTTAGCCGAGCACACAACCTGAAAGATCTCGTCTGTACTTTTCCTCTCTGAAAGTTATGAGCAAAATAAAAAGTATTATGTTAAAGTACATGTTTGGAGATTTTAATCCCTTTACATATCAGTTTCCAGCCTGATTCAGTGCTAACACCTTAGCTAGTCTATCATATATTTAAAAATATATGAAAATAAATGTAAAATATATGAATCTCTCTCTCCCTCTTTGCTGATTGCTTCTGTGTTCTTCAAAATATTTTCATATATGTTCATGCAGTTTTGTAACTGTATGAGAGTCATATGTATGAGAGTGTATGAGGTTATTGGGGTGAAATATTCTTTTAAATCATGTTTAGTGACATTATCTTTGTTCAAATATCTGAGACTTTTAGTAAAATGTATTTAATTCATTCATTTTCTTTTCGGCTTAGTCCCTTTATTAATCTGGGGTCGCCACAGCGGAATGAACCGCCAACTTATCCAGCATATGTTTTTACGCAGCGGATGCCCTTCCAGCTGCAACCCATCACTGGGAAACATCCATACACACTCATTCACACACATACAATTCACCTATACCACATGTCTTTGGACTGTGGGGGAAATCGGAGCACCCGGAGGAAACTCACGCAAACACAAGGAGAACATGCAAACTCCACACAGAAACGCCAACTGACCCAGCCGAGGCTCGAACCAGCGACCTTCTTGCTGTGAGGCGATCGTGCTACCCACTGCGCCACCGTGCAGCCCTAAAATGTATTTCAAATTTAATTAAAAAAAAGTAAATGTCCCTCTAAGGTTTAAAAAATATCTTTAGACAAAGGCTCACACGCAACAATACAAGTACAATAAAATACAACAAAAAATACATTTCCAAATTTCATTTAAGATCCTATTTAAAAAAAGACAACAACAACTGAATTTGGAATAAATGTCTTCTTATACTTGACCTTTTTTACCAAAGGGACTTTAAACCATCTACCAGACAGAAGTAACAAAAAGGAAGAGATAAAGGCTTTTTTTGTATTTGTCTCTCGCCAATTATTTGTTTTACACATTTCTAATTTAATGCAATATAATTACTAAATTCAGTTAGCAAAATGCACAAGTGTGGTACCAAATTTAAGGAATAATTAAGTTTGCTCACTTTCAATATTGCAGTTTTAATTCATTAATGTTAACAATAATCACTGATTAATATTTGGATTTTGAAATGTGAAAATTTACATGAAGACGTTTTGAACTATGATGCAAATTCAAGTTAAAAAATGAATAAATAAATGAAAAATACAGGGCAAAACTTCATTTTGCTCTAGTTTATAGATTTCATTCTTGGTTTGATTGTTGAACTTCAGTAAGAATTTGGAATTTGTTTAATGAGAGTTGCTTTTTTTTTTTTACCATTCAAGTAAAGTGTAACAAAATTCAAAATAGGAAGATGTATTGTGATTCTTCTTGACCACCTGCATGACAGCATGTGTAGGTGAGACAGGACGACAACTCAAAGACCGTAGTTAGTGGAAATTTACCCAGACTAGCTCACCTGGCCCAATATGTCAGTGCAGATAGGGCTGTTCTTATGAGCAGCAATTACACACATTTAGCAAGGGTAATCAGCTAGCGAGCTACAGCAATAAAAAGGCTTTTCGGGAAGGTGCCATTTAGATTCACATGCATGCAGCTCATGTGTGAGATGTACACAAACCCATATGGAGACGCTAACACACTTGGCCACCCGCTCATGTTGTCACACAGACTATATATCTCAAATTTAAAAATGTATTTTAAAATTATTATCTCAAATTAAGTATTTTCCTACACATTTTCTTTTAATTCTGTGTTGAATTGAATGTTCCAGAATGAAGTGGTTGAGGTCAGGATGTCCAAACAAATGTTACGGTTATTTCAGCTCAGCTCTGAGAATTGAGATCCACCAGTATCTGATTTGTCTGAAGGTTAATATATTTTAATCTAATATTCTGCGCCTTGTCATGTGCAGCATGCAGTCAATTTTTTTAAGTTCTTCTGGCACATTGTGTCGTTTGTGTGTCAGGCTTTGACTGGGATGCAGTACTAAAAGTTTGATTCTAAAACACCCTTCTTTAAACTTTTATTTTAAGATTTTTCCGATTTTCAACACTTTCAACAAGTAATGCTCCATTAGTTAATGTTAGTTAATGTATTTGCTAACATGAACAAAATAATGAATAATACATTTATTACAGTTATTTTTCATATTTGTTAATGTCAGTTATTGAAAAGCAAACAAACAACCCTGCACACTATCAATACTTGCTCAAAGATTTATTAAATGTAACATTTCATCAAACATATATGCACATCAAAAGTCACAGCATTTTTAAGCAAAAAATAACCAATTAATATCATTGCAAAACACCATCATCATCAAAAAATAAAGGTTGTAAAGTTACAGTTTGTAAAGTCACAATCCAGAACAATTCACATCTTTATAAAACAATTACAGGATTACATTAAATAGCATTCTCCGACTCATCTATCATTTCTTCAGCTGTGCTGTGTTGGAACTAATTAATGTTAGTTAATGAAAATAGTCATTCATTGTTAACACTAATGTTAACAAAGCACTACACTGTAAAAAAAATGTCCATAAGTTAGCAGTTTTCCATATTTTGTGATTCATGTTTTTATTTCCCCCCGTTTATTTAGGCTTTTGAATCGCATTATGGAACCTTGATATTTCTTCTAATGACTTTTAGTCACTTTTATTAACATTTTTAATAGTTTAAAGCAATATATTGTCTGGGCTGGTGTTGTATATTACACTACAAAACCTTGTAATAAACTGCCAGTACGTTTTCTGTCTTTTTTTACATATTAAATTTTGGCAGTTTGACATAATATATAGAGAAAAAAGTCTATTTCTCTATATATTATGTCAAACTGCAAAAATTTCAATAAAAGTCACTTTATTAAACTGTAGAGTCAACATCAAAAGTCGAAAGAGCAGACATCAAGGTCCCATAATGCAATTCACAACCATAAATAAACTTGTGAATCACAAAATACAGAAACTGTTAATTACCAGATATTTGTTACAGTGTTCTTGATTCTTAGTTCATGTTAGTAAATGCATTAATAACATAAACTAAAGCAAACTTTTGACTATTTGTGACCTTTTTTGAGGTAAACGGACTGAACTGATTTAGGAGTGGTCAAACCAGTTATTGTTGGGCATGCATTAATTGCAGTGATATAGAAGGTTAAGTGATGATATAATGCTGCAAAATTCCTGGAAAGTCTTTTCAGAGGTAACTGATTTGTTGTGTGGTGAACAAAATGATTCATGTCTCATGGGGTTTGTTCTTCAGTAGTACTATTTTACTGGCATGACATAACCCCTGATTTAACACTTTAAGTACATTTTAACTACTGGCTTATTGCCTGCTTATTATTAAGATATTGGCTGGTTATTATAAAGTGTGATCTCATTCTCCATCCTGTCCAATCCTAGTCAATACCTTAACCCAACTACTACCTTACTAACTAATAAGCAGCAAATTAGTATTTTATTGAGCTAAAAGTCTTATGGTTTGTTAATTGTGAGAATTGTATTGTAAATTAAAATTTACAATGTTTATTTTGCTAGCACACATTGTTATTATTTAGGTGAACAATTAATCAATGCAAGTTAATCTACGAAAAAAAAAGAACATTTGTTTTGGTAATCTTCAATTAAAGTCTGTCCATTGCTTACGCGTTTGTAGTGGCCGTCCTTCTCTGTTGACATCATTTTGACAGCTTCAGCCACAATATTCTTAACCACACCCATCTTACTGTTAGTTAGCTATAAGGGAATGATGCGCAAAAAGAAAGCCCCACCCCCTACTCAATATTCTGTTTCAGTTGGAAGTACATCAATATGCTAAAATAAAAGTTCAGACTTCCGGTTCACACACTTTAAAATAAAGTATGAATGAAAAGAATGCAAACTTAAATTGACAAGGCTTCAGCTGTGTTTTCTTTACATACTGGATGTATAATATGTTGAATTGTTTTTTTGTAACGATAACACAAAGCATGATGTTACATAATACATATTTGGCAGCATCTGTAGATATTTTGCATGCTCAAAAAAAGTGTGACAGTGGCTTTAGACTACATCTGTTGTTTATTATTGCCGTGGGGGTTATAATGGAGACACATAATGAGTACAGTGAGAGTTCTGATAATGCAAATCTGATGAAAGTTTTAAGTCTTCAAGGGTTTACATTCAGCTGATCGTGGGAGCTAGGTTTAAGACTGGGAATGTCCATCCACAATAAATCTATAAGTGGGAAACTGACACTCATGTTCTGGCTGACGTCAGAAAGTCTGGGAGAGCAAAACAATGGCTGTGAGAAAGTCAAGCAAAAGGAAGCAAATCCCTGGACTTCTCAAACCTCCCCTCTGCCCTCTTCCTCTTGCATTTTTGGTGTGTGTATGTGTGCGTGTGCGTGCATGTGTGTGCGCATGTATGTGCTAGTTTGTGTATATGCACTGGTTTGTGTGGTTTACAAGGACAGAAATTTAAAGTCAAAAGTTATTTGTATAATGACTTGGGTATGATCTAGGATTTACAACCTTGAGGTGATTTATGAGGACATGTCCGATGTCCTTGTAATTCAGAATGCTTAAAAACATACTTAATGGCAACTTTTGACATTCAAAATGTGCTACCGATTTCCTGTGAGGGGTTTAGGGTAGGGTAGGGCCATAATAGGGGTGTTTTACTGTATAAAATACATTACGCCTAAGGAGAGTCCTCGTAATCCACCAACACCAACGTCTATGTGTGGGGGCACTTGAAACACTGAAAAACACAGACACACTCACACACTGGCTCTGCTTTGTGAACCAAAAGCGGCTGATGGTTTCACGATGAAATCTGATTACAGAAGATGGCAGAAGGGTGGTATTAAAGAGGCCAGAGTTCTCCCCCTCTAATTAAATTGTGCCCATGTCTGTTAATTCACTCGAATGACAAGGAAGGACATGCTTATTCAAAGCAACAGCGCACCTCTTTCACAAAGTCTGGCTCAAACTGGACAGAGGGCTGTAGGTAGGTCTGTGGAGAACAAAGCAAATTGGATGCATGCAGCACAGCGTGTGGTTTGCTTAGACTTCAGGCTTCTTTCTGCTGTGCCTCACAAATGATAGGAAATTGCTACTAACTTCTGGTCCGTATTAAAGGGATTGTTCAACAGAAAAATGAGTATTCGCTGTCAATTAACTCTCAGGCCATCATAGGACACCAGACATAGGTGTCTTTTTTTCTTCAGTAAAACATCAAAGAATATTTATAGCTGAAACTTGGGGAAAAAGTGTCTAAAATGAGAATGATATTGCCTTTAATATACTGCTTTGGGGAACACAGTATGTAATTTATAATGAAGACATCAAATGTTGTGAAGATATTAGGACAATCTTCCTGATGATTTTTTTTACTCTTTGACTCTTAAATATTTGGTAACCACTGACTTTAAATTAATTATTAAAGTAAAAGTTTAAATTAAAAGTAACAAATCAAAATAGGGTGACGCGGTGGCGCAGTAGGTAGCGCTGTCACCTCACAGGAAGAAGGTCGCTGGTTCGAGCCTCGGCTTGGCCAGTTGGCATTTCCGTGTGGAGTTTGCATGTTCTCCCTGTGTTGGCGTGGGTTTACTCCGGCTGCTCCGGTTTCCCCCACAAGTCCAAAGACATGCGGTACAGGTGAATTGGGTTGGCTAAATTGTCCGTAGTGTATGTGTGTGAATGAGTGTGTGTGGGTGTTTCCCAGTGATGGGTTGCAGCTGGAAGGGCATACGCTGCGTAACACATATGTTGGATAAGTTGGCGGTTCATTCCGCTGCGGCGACCCCAGATTAATAAAGGAACTAAGCCGAAAAGAAAATGAAGGAATGAATGAAAATCAAAAATACTCTTCAGTTTACTCACTCTCAAGCCATCCTCTGTGTATATGACTTTCTTCTTTCAGACAAACACATTCGGAGCAGTTTTACGTTTTATACTGGCTCTTCCATGCTGTATAATCTTGTTGGGTAGTGGACATGTTTTGAAGCTCCAAAAGAGCACAAATATGCACAAAACAAATCAATATCCACTCAAAAAAATGTTTTTTTTTTTTTTGCAGCTTGTTCAAACTACTTAATTAAAATAAGTTGAAACAACACAATTATTTGTTTTTGTTTTTTGGGACAACTTAATTGTTTTATGTTCAATCCACTTAAATTTGTAAAACATTATTAAGTTAACTTGTGTTGAGACATTATAAAGTAATTGTCAGGGGGTTAACACATTCTACAACTTCTTGGTTGATCTCTAAGTCAATGTATGACGCATGATGATGATGATTATGATCATGTACTCCAGTTCAAACCAAAATGGCTGTGCAAAAAACTCAAGCTCTTCTTTTCTTACTGTGAAATCCTCTGAGATTTTAACTTCTCCTTTTCCACTTTCTATTAGTTACAGTTAGATATCCTCGTTCATCTACTCTCACTGAAGCTTAGAATGCATCGTATGTGTGTCTTACGTCGGGTCAAAGATTAGCCAAGAAGTTGTCTAGAACATGATTTGTCTGCAATTTGAGTTTATAATTTAAAAAAGTTGAAAAAAAAGTTACAAAAACACATTGATCCAATTCATAAGACGTGTTAACCCCCTGGTGGCATATGGATTAGTTTTATGACAGATTTGTGCACTTTTTGAAGGTTAAAAAAGCACTATACCCAACTCCATTGTAGAGCATAAAACTACTCTGACTGTGTTCATCTGAATGGAGAAAGTCTTATACACTGAGGATGGCTTGAGAGTGAGTAAATTATGGGGTGATTTTCATTTCTGGGTAAACTATTCCTTTAAAGCCCACAATTTAAGCTAAAATAATATTTTAATTGTTCTTCTGAGGAAAAGGTGGCCTACTAGTGTTTTTTGATGGTAATGGAACATTTTTAGTCATCTTTTAACACATTGCGGATGTACAGTAGATGATACCTCAAATACAGTAGAGCACCTTCTTGAAAACATCTGCACTATAGCATTTCTTTATGTAATTATAAAAATTCTCCATTTTGCCTTGCCTTTGCTCCCCTTTGCACTTCAAATCTACAATTTGATAATCTGGCCTGAAGAGGCCTTATCCAGAACACCCTAAAAAACTCGTACCAATATTCAGAAACCTTTTAGAACTGTAGAATGATTCAAGACAAACACTGCATTAATATCCCTCCTTTTTTCCCTTTTTAAACATATTCTCCACAAACTTAGTTCATTCAGTGCAAATATCTGCCCTACAGACTCTGCTGATAATTAAGTTTCATTGTAAAATTCATGGAGAACCTAAAACTAAGTTTCCCTAAAACTTTAACACTATCACTGTTGCCTAGCCAGCACTGCTGTTTTCCTCCAGGACATGCAAACCTAGTTATTTCTGACTATTGATTGTGTATATGTGCAAACACTGCATGTTTTGAGACGTCGTCACGTGGTGTGTAGTTTGATTAGTATGTGTGCTTAGACTATGTCCTCCTAGAAACTGCGGACATGGGCATTTATCGCCAGCACTAGAACTAGCTAGTGATGAACCCTGAATGACCCACAGCAGACTTTGAACACCTTTCTCCTACCAAAAAAAACTGTGTAAACATGTGCAGAAGAGTTGACCTGACCTTTAGCACAGTTCTCAACAGCATCTATACAGACTGCACAATAAAGTAGCCTCTCAGCCCATCTGCAAACAGAAAAGTAGACTAATATGAGTGATAGAATATGATCAATAAGTCGTGCCAAGCGTATGTTTTTGTTACTTTAACTTATCAATATTTAGTGTATAAAAATAGTTTCAACTTTTTTTTGCTTTACAGGATTGATTAAGTAAAGTCAGTCAGTTTAATGTAATGTTAATGTTAAAGTTAATTTAGTTCAACTCAGAAATGATAACTTTTTATAAATTATGGGTGATATAATGTTCCATGTTTATTTAATGTAGCAAATACATTTGTGAAATGAAAAAAAAAAGCTTTTTAAATTAAACCTGTACCTTTTATAAAATATAATAATAGAAATAATAATAATAATAATAAATTATTAAATTATTATTATTATTATTATTGACAATATGTAAAATTTTATTGTTTGAAGGATGTTGGGAAATTATAAAAATATAAACTTAAATTGATACAATTGACTTTGATATTTTAAAGCTGCAATTTGAAACAGAAATTGATTTTTGTTGTACATTTGCCTACAATTTAATACAAATAAATATATAAACAGAAGTGTCTTTGGTACATACAGATTTTTGTTATTCTCCCATTTTACTTTGCAGTCATTCATTCATTCATTCATTCATTCATTCATTCATTCATTTTAAAGAAACACATCAAAGGTATTATTTCAGTTGGACAAAAGCAATAAGACATGTTATAGTACCAGTCAAGAATAACTGAAATAACAGATCCAACTATAGCAGCTCAGCTTCTTTAATCACATTTACATTTACATCAAAATAGAGTTAACCTAGAAAGAAAAAAAAAGCACTCAAAAGCCTATATGTACTCACTGTGTCTAATTAGCATATTCTCTTCTACCAGCTTCACTTATTGTCCATATAGTCTCCTCTTCATCATTAGTTTTTCAAGCCGGTCAAAACATCTCTTCATGCAGGTCAGACTTGGCGGCCAACCAGGACAGCCCTATATCAGCACAGGTCTGTCAGCACGGTTTCTGGATAACCTCTGGACTCCAACAGCCTGCATGCTCTATTTTTGGATACCTGGAAAGCATGAATAGTTCATTTGGCCTGAACTTTGGAGGGTGAGACAGGGTAACGCGTCGCCTCTTTGTTTGTTTGTTTGTTGACTTTGGAAAGAATGAGGGTGAGCGCTGGCACAGATAGTCATTCGGTCGCTCGCGTCTATGTGAAAAACACAGGTATTGAGCCATGCTCATGAGCATGAGCAGGTATTACTTTTTGAGAATCAATTTTTGAGTGAAGTGCTACAGTACATCCAAACTTGTCTGGTTCAGTGTTTCCACAAAGAAAACATGTGCA
This sequence comes from Danio jaintianensis, assembly GCA_903798115.1. Lineage (NCBI taxonomy): Eukaryota > Metazoa > Chordata > Actinopteri > Cypriniformes > Danionidae > Danio > Danio jaintianensis. Next base: position 4,048,239 of record CAIGQV010019084.1, read on the forward strand.
CACATTACAAGGACAAAACCCAGAGCACTGAAAGAAGCAGCCAAAGGCCAACTGTGCTCATTCCAGAAAAGATAGTTTGACCAGGCGTCTGTCAGATTTCCAAGAAGCTTCAGGATGTGCCGTCAGATAAGCGAGGAAGGAAACCATCAACAGGCATTTCATTAAACTTCAGGCCTATTTTAGGCTCTTTTGTTATTTCCCATTGAGTGTGTGCAGTGCCTATGGTGATTTGGCCAAAACAAACTGTCAACAGTCTTTATCCTTATGATAAACTGTCTAAACATGAATGTTTACTTATGGTTATTGGTATAGGAGCTGTAAAGCACTGCTGTTCCTGGAAGTGTTGTTGTATTGTGTCTGTAGGGGTCACTGTAGCTCTATCCTTTAACCAAATAATCAGGGTGTGAAGTGTATATCCAGTATATAAAAGCATGGCAATAATTTACACTCACTTAAACCTTGGGTCATTTATCATATATGCAATTAAATAATAATACATGCAAATATCTAATAAAAGAACCACATTTCACATCACCATCTTGGTTAGGATATGAGCAAGTAAAGCTACACAAAGATCCTTTGACAGTTTTTGATACAGGGCTTTCTGTTCTTAATCACCAAATGATATTGTGATGCCCATAGCTGGAAATTGTATTATTATTATTATAAAACCATGTAGGACTGATCTATAATCAGTATGCATGAAGATGTTTTGTGATCTCTAGAATTGTGTTTACTGTTTTTTTAAAGAAGTCTTTCATGCTCACGGATTATGCTTTCTATTTGATTGAAACAGGAATTTTGCTGAATTTTATTGCAACTTTGAGGTCAGCTTGAGAACGCTTCATTTTTAAGTATCAAATCTTAAAGTTTGAAACAGACAGAGAGACAGAGGCTGGTTAGGCTTAGGCTGGTTGCTAGGCAGTTGCTAGAGTAATCTAGGCTGTGTTTCTAGGTAGTTGTTAAGCAGTTGCTAGGGTAAAGTTTTAAGATATATACTACTAATATAGTGTACTAATATATATATATATAAAGTGTGTATATAGAGCAGTTTAAGGATAAAATATTTCATTAAAACCAAGTATAAGCTATTCAATGAGGTAAAAATTGTAATCGTTATTTACAAA
>CAIGQV010019084.1:4059480-4091804 GCA_903798115.1 Danio jaintianensis
CTCTCTCTCTCTCTCTCTCTCTCTCTCTCTCTCTCTCTCTCTCTCTCCCACACACACACACACACACACACACACACACACACACGCACACAAACACATCGATTTCTCAGCTATTGCTCTCTCTGGCAGTCTGTTCTGCAGTGTGATGTAACAGTCCTCCAGACATCTGGTCAAGACCTGACAGTGCCAGCTCTTCAAATATGCATCAAAAATATTAAAAGCATAAATGATGTAGGAACTGACTTTTGAGAGGCACTTCTGGGACTGAACACTTCAGTCACCTGAATGTGTGTTTTCTGCTGAGTGTATGAAGACTCCAGGACTTCTGCTGATGTTTCTGTCACTCTGTGTTTCTCAGATTTGTTTCCTGGTGTCTGCATTTCGGGGACGTATGTTTTCAGAGGACAGTTGTGCTGCTCTCGGCCTGTTCTTCCATTACTTCCACCTCAGCCAGTTCAGCTGGATGCTTGTGCAGGTAAATATTTAGTGTTGTCATGTACTTGTGTGCAAGCAAGTGTTTGCGCTGACCACATCAAAACGCTTGAGATAGAATACTCAAATAATGCATTTAATGCAAATAATGTTAATGTGCAAACAATTCTGCAAACGTTTGTTAACTCAAAAATTGAAAGTACTGTCAACATAACTAAAAAATTAGGTTGAACAAATATAATACATTAAAGTTACATAAAAACACTATGGCATGAATTGTTGATTATATATATATATATATATATATATATTATTATTATTATTTTTTTTTACTGCATGAGACTTCAGTTAATTAATCTTCTGTAAAGGAAAAACAAACAAACCGTTTTTAATACACTGTAATAATAAACAGTTCCAAACAGTCAATCATGACAATGTGCGTTATTACCTACAGACACACTCTTTTTAGATACCTAGAACATTTACTCTATTCTTTTCCTGGGCACACAGCAACTTACTTTCATGTATTTCAGGAGAAGTTGATGAATTTGCATGCTGTAAATCCTATAGCTCTAATCTCTCTACTGTAGCACAGGCTGACATGGTCATCACCCATCATGAAACCCTATACTCCCAACACTCTTCTGAAGACTTGCAATCACTTTTTAATTTAAACAGGTTTAATTTAGGCTTTTATTCACATAAACATTGATTAGGAAACAAACAAAAAAATGCTTTGGTCACATATTCAGTTATGTTCCAAATATGAACAACAGTCTCAAGAGATCACTATATGATAAAAGATCTATCCTCCTGTTGTTCCAATATATATCTTGCTTTTTTTGTAAAACACAAAATAATGTTTTTATTTTTAAGTTTCAAATTTTGAATGAACATTTCGACTATTTTTGTGCATATTTGGGATACAAAAAAAAACAAAAAACACTGGACCCCAAATGACTTTTAAACAAACAACCAAAATAAAGTCATTAGTCTTCATTTTTAGAGTGAACTATATATATATATATATATATATATATATATATATATATATATATATATATATATATATTAATGAAGGTAAGATAATTCGATCAGCGGATACTCTTAGAGGTTCCAAATATTCCATAGGTCAGTTGTGGTGTGGTACAAACCTTTGTTTGAACATCAAGCTTACTTAGAAATGTCACAATTGTAAGTTGTGTTGCTCGGACAATAAACTGCCTGAAAAGGCTTTTTTTCCCCTCAGAAAAACACAGATCTCAAAATGTTAATCTAGTTTCTGGGTGCAACTTTTCTCTCTGATGTGTATTTGTAAGTATGATTAGCATGTAATCTTGTAAGAACTTTTGAGAATCAAGAGATTACCAAAGGCCTTTAGTTTTTGACTTATTGCTCAAGATGAGTGTTTGCACAAAAAAACACCACGAATAGGAAACTTATATTGTGTGAAGAAAACTAATTGATGACTAGTATTCCTTTCAGTAAAATAAAGACTTTTTTGATCATACCTTTTTACTGTCAGCTTAGTTTTTATCCTGATGCACATATTTCAGTCTGGTAGGAAGCACATAATTTATGTTACGTGCAGCTTGTCATGTTTCAGCTATGTGTGATTGTTCTGGTGGAGATTTTGCAGGCAGGTGCACGCCTGCAAAAGCTGTTTAGAGACCTTTCAGAGACCAACTCTTGCTGGATCCATTGCCCTTTCGCCTGCTCTCTGCTTCTTTTCCTTTGTGCGATAATCCCTTCTAAGCACAGAAACCTGTCTCTGTAAGTCACCTAACTCGTAGCTTTGAAGGTCGTCTTGTTCTCCAGAAGCAAAAACAGGATTTTGCCTGAACATGCTTAATGAAATGAAAAAGAACATGCCTTTTAATCCCTCTAAAGACCCACACAGAACACAAACATCTGGGCTCATGTGGCAGGCAGTTGAAGTTGAAATGATGTAGGACCAAGCACTGACCCTTGAGGAACCCCTCACTTGAATCAAACTCCTTCAAATCAAAGGCTGTTTTGCTCACATAGTGGGATTATCTTGTTTTCCTCAATGGCTGTGAAAAACACCAGGGGATTTGCAGTGTACATAGAGCATGTAATCTCTGTTGGCACTTAATGCACTTGTGTCAAAAGATTATGCAATGGAACATGAAATAAACAGACTGGCTAATTACAACAAAATTATTATAAATAATTAAATAAAATTATGGGAGGGTGCAATGAATAAACTGTGGATAGGCCAAAGGTCTGAGTGCCAGTATGTATGACGTTATGTTTATGTAAGCGTGTTGATGTGCTGAAGTGGGTGTGCGTTTATGAAAACACACATGCAATAAATCACACAAACGTTGTCTTTGCTGGGAAAGGTAAATCATGATTCATAGTGGAAAGTATTTGTGCCCTGGGGAGAATTGAGCAGGCAAATGAGCCTGTGATAGAAATTAAAGTACATGTCATAAATAGGCTAATGAAACGGTTTAATTTGAACATTTTTGTTTAAATTGAGCCATATTGAAGTGTGATTGATGGATGGATGGATAGATGGATAGATAGTTGTGCTTGTTAGAATTTTAGGATAGATTGAATGAATGAATGAATAAATGAATGAATGAATGAATGAATGACACTGGTTTCCATTTTATACTACAGGATTTGGCAATTTAGAGTGGCCAATATCTGCAAAAGTATCTCTTTTGGCAACTGGCATTGACTCCTCCAGACTATATTTTAGCTTAACACTTTATCAATGAAAACTATCGATCTAAGAGTTCTTTCCTACACACAGCGACTTGATTTTCAGCCTGTGCTAAAATAGTCATTCAATAGATCCCAGAGACTCCCTACACTGGCACCGTTGGAGTGCCAGATCAATAGAAGTTGTGAGACAGGGTAATCTGAATGGCTTGATGCCAACCTCTTTCATAATTACAAAGAGACTAGAGAGGGATTGCAGAGTGTTTGGCCACCCAAAAGCTAATACAATGTCTTGCCAGCTTCTCTTTACTCTTCATCTCTTATCCAAGTTGCCAACACAGCAAAACAAAGCGGCTGCAGTTCTTATCCATTTATGGAGCTAATACTGATGGATGAAGGTGTCTCCTCAGGACTTGATTTTAATGTAGATTTTGAAATCTCTGATAAATTGTCTCAATTACTAAAACAAAGTAGGTTAACTTGCATATAGTTGATGTTGCAGTGTTATATAAATGAAGGTCACTTCCAGCAGATGTTATTTCTGTAATTGTTTAATTTGTATTATTATTTTTAATGAAAACATTAATCAATTATAATACTATTTTTATGAATTTGACTTTTTTTGGAAAATGATTATTTATTTAGAACCATTTCTGTTCTCTCTTGCAGGCCATAAACTTCTGGCAGATATTAGTGATGAATGATGAGCACACGGAGAGGCGGTATCTGCTCTATTTCCTGCTCAGCTGGGGTCTTCCTGCTCTGGTCATCATTGTTCTGGTTGTGGTCCTGCTGGGGGGATTTGGATGGAGCATTCATAGTGTGTATGGCCTGGTGCAAGGAGACCTGTGAGTTTGTCAATATGCACTGTCCCATTCTCTCTTAAACACAGACACACACATGTACACACACACACACAGACCTCATGTTTGTACAGATGTCTTTATGTTAACCGGCCATAGACTTCCATTGTTTGTACACTGACCTAACACTATATTTCTCTGCTAAAGCTAACCCTTGAAAAACTTTTTTTGTATTTTTACATATTAATATAATTAATATTTTCAATAATTTATTTCTCTATTGGGGGCCACTGGCCAGATCATAGTTATTCATTATTGCTTGTTACAGGACTGTTCCCTGGCACGGACAATGAAAAATAAGTACACTGTGAGATGATGCAAAGCTCAAGATCTGTCTGGTTAGTTTGGTAGCGGTGATGAGTGTGTGCGGCGCTAAGAGGTGTAGGAGCAGAGTGAGGCCAATGGCGTTAGTGTTTAACAAGCCCCAAATGGATACTTGTGTTTATTTATTTTTTCATTATTTCATTATTTCTCCAGCATTTCCAGCTTAAACTCAGAACACCAACAAAGAAAGTAAACACAGTGGAAGGTAGAAACTACACTGCCTACTAGAGTTTTGGAAGTGTTGTTGCAGAACAGCACAGACCGAACAGGTATAAATACTCGCAATGGCATCAGCTACATGCTGGGGATGCGCTGTTGTTGGTGATCACTCAACGAAGAAGTATAAATCAGGCTTAAATGACAAGGTGAAGGTGGTCACAACATGACAACAATAATTAAAAGAAAGAAAGAAATATATACTTTTTTTACTGCACCAGGCAGACACCATCTTTAACTTTATAGTCAAACATTCCTGAGCCCATATGCTCATGAGAACTCTAGTATTTTCAAGCGACCCATACCATATGTAACGTTAATGCTAAATGGGCATCTTGCCACAGACCCTCTTTACCTGACTCAGGCAAACCTTTGCTTTCACCCCACCTCAAAGCCTCAGCTAGCCCGCTTTGGCCCAAGGTATTTGGTGGGCCAAAAAATGCCAGACCCCAAGGAAGCCCTGACTAGACCAAATCAGACCTCAGAATTTACTGTGGAAATGCAGCAGGCCCAGAAATGGCCTGGCATCCTTGCTTTAGGTGTGACAGTGAAAATGCAGCTAATGATTTCACTCTCATTCACAGTGTCAACAAGCTACGTCTTTGTTATTGTTATTGTTATTTTGAAAATGTTCCTCTGTCAATGATATGTACAGTCGAAGTCAGAATTATTAAACCCGCTGAATTATTAGCCCCCCTGTTTATTTTTTTCCCCAATTTCAGTTTAACGGAGAGAAGATTTTTTCAACACATTTCTAAACATAATAGTTTTAATAACTCATTTCTATTAACTGATTTATTTTATCTTTGTCATGATGACAGTAAATAATATTTTACTAGATATTTTTCAAGACACTTCTATACAGCTTAAAGTGACATTTAAAGGCTTAACTATGTTAATTAGGTTAACCAGGCAGGATAGGGTAATTAGGCAAGTTATTGTATAACGATGGTTTGTTTTGTAGACTATCGAAAAAAATATAGCTTAAAAGGGCTAATAATTTTGACCTTAAAATGGTTTTTAAAAAATTAAAAACTGCTTTTATTCTACCTGAAATAAAACAAATAAGACTTTCTCCAGAAGAAAAAATATTATCAGACATACTGTGAAAATTTCTTTTCTCTGTTAAACATCATTTGGGAAATATTTAAAAAAGAAAAAAAAGTCAAAGGGGGTTTAATAATTCTGATTTCAACTTTACATACTGTACTTTTAACTTATTTGTTAAGTCATTTCATTCCACATAAGGACATCCCTAAACATCTCAAAAAATAGGAAGTATTATATTCAGGTAACTTAAAATGTGTCTGTGAACTATACCTAATACAGTACAGATGTTTTCTTACTGACAGGGTTTGATTTTTTTTGATCTTGCTTTAATAGTCACTTGATGTACCCACAAATGTAAATGATCCCTTTTTTGTAATTTTTTTCAGTCTCATAGTTACTAATTTCCTGTTTCAATGATTATAAGCAGTTTTCTCCGACACACACTCTGTTTACATTGATTGTGTGTGGTCAGGGTCTTTTAAGGGTAATTTGGCAAAAGCTGCTATTTTTAGCTCTTCAGTGTTTATGAGGTCGCAAGCTGTGACTGTGCATACGTTCAATTTCGCTCCAGCCAAGCCTGTAGTGATAGCAGAAGACTAAGAACACTCCTCTCTGCCTTTCAAAGCAGCTCTTCACAAGTCAACTCCCAGTTGACTCATGAAAGCCAAACATCTCCCTTTCCATGAACAAACAAATTATGTCATCTCGCCTCTACAGGCCACAGCAGTTCTCGCCTTTTCCTGTACCACACAGCTTCACTGGCTCGGGGGGATTGCATGGTTGTAGAAATAAAAGAATATTAGGTAAATGTCAGATTTAAACACACATTAAACCTCGCTGTATGTAAAATTATAAATTGGTCACATCCCTATTTCCAGCATTAGCATTAATATTTTGAATACATTTTTATTTTATTATTCTTTTTTACATTTTATTACCATTTGTCACTTAATAACTTTCTAGCTTTTGTATTTAAATGTATTTATTATTATTATTATTATTCATTCATTCATTCATTCATTTTCTTTTCGGCTTAGTCCCTTTATTAATCTGGGGTCGCCACAGCGGGATGAACCGCCAACTTATCCAGCATATGTTTTACGCAGCGGATGCCCTTCCAGCCGCAACCCATCTCTGGGAAACATCCATACACACTCATTCACACACATACACTACGGACAATTTTAGCTTACCCAATTCACCTATACCGCATGTCTTTGGACTTGTGGGGGAAACCGGAGCACCCGGAGGAAACCCACGCGAACACAGGGAGAACATTCAAACTCCACACAGAAACGCCAACTGACCTAGCCGAGGCTCAAACCAGCAACCTTCTTGCTGTGAGGCGACAGCGCTACGTACAGTTGGCATTTCTGTGTGGAGTTTGAATGTTCTCCCTGTGTTAGCGTGGGTTTCCTCCGGGTGCTCTGGTTTCCCTCACAAGTCCAAAGACATGCAGACAGTGCAGGTGAATTAAATAAGCTAAATTGGCCATAGTTTATGTTTGTGAATGTGAGAGTGTATGGGTGTTTCTTAGTACTGGGTTGCTGCTAGAAGGGTCTCCACTGTGTAAAACATATGCTGGATAAGTTGGCTGTTCATTCCGCTGTGGCGACCCCTGATGAATAAAGGGACTAAGCCTAAGGAAAATGAATGAATTATTATTAGTAGTAGTAGTAGTAGTAGTATTTTCATTTAGGTGTAAATACAATATTTATATTTTTATTTATGTTATTTTTAATTTTTTTAAGCAACATAGTTTTTAATATGTTTAGTTATAGTGCTTATAGTGTAAAGTATATAATGCTTTCAATACTGGAGAGAGGGAGGGAGTAAAACAGTCATAAAAAGAACATTTTTAGTATTTTGGCTCAAGAAATCTTTATAGCAGAATAGGTTTAGTAGATAAATCAAATGATAATAAAACTATGGTGCATGGGAAATGCACAAGTGGTCGTTCACACAGTAGGTTTTTGCCTTCCAGTGAGCTGATAAAATATCATTGTTTTTCTGTGTAAACATGCACTAGATGTCTGCTGTTCTTGTGTCTTTTAAAAGCATATTACACATATCATGTTATAAATTTCTAGAACTTTTTTCCCCACTGTCCTGCAAAATCTATATGGATCTATATGGTTAAGTATTTCACCTCAGATATGATCACTGAGTTTAGTACCACCTTAAGTAAAAGGCCTTAAGCTAAAACAAAATTCCTCTAGTAAGATCTGTTATGTTATTGAATTGCCTTAAACATCAGGCTTTACCATACTTAGGCCCTCTGACTGGTCTTATTGATTCATTTTAATTAGGCGTCCCGCTTGGTTTTGTCTCTTTAGACTTCCTGATAAAATCGTAACTAAGAACTGCCAGAGAAGACACATAATTGAAAATGAAATATTGGTTGCTTATAGTTATTATTCAGCTACATGTAATACACTTGAAGATATACAGTACTATGTGTATCCTAAACCAGACAAGGGTTTCAAAACTCTAATTAAATGAAGTCTAGTGAAAAATGGTCTATTTATTTTCCTACAGACATTTTGCATGCTTTGAATTCTATTATGTCTACATTGTGCCATTTCTGCTCTATGAAATGAGTACGTGCTGTGTTTGTCCATTCTGTTTGTCTGACCAGAGCGATGCCTGGCCTGTGAACAGAATGCAACTGCTGCTTATTTTGATACTGATCACGTCATAACAAGATTACTCTGGATTGAGTTTCCCAAAGCTTTCCCATTACAAATACCAGACCTCAGACTTCATAACTGCATGCAGGACAAAAACATTAGACATTGACTAGAAGAAATTCCTTAGATAGATGGAAACGAGTAGGAGAAAGACAAAAAGAAAGACTCTCAGGAGAAATGTAGATGTCAAAATACTTCAGAAGGATGCGCATGTGTTATTCCAAACTCATTTCACTTACTTTCACACATAAACCCGATAAACATCAATCCTCCAGGGGTTTCCTGATAGTATTTTTTTATGTGTGTTTCATATCTACAGGTGCTTCATCCCAAATGTATATGCAGCTCTCTGTACGGCAGCCCTGGTTCCTCTCATTTGTTTGGTGGGGGTACTGGTGATCTTCATCCACGCATACCAGGTCACTCAGCAGTGGAAGGCCTATGATGACATCTACAGAGGTCGAACAAACAGCTCAGGTGTGTACACTTTTGTCAAAATTTTCAAGTCGGGGAATAATTAGCCTCAAGCTATCCAACCGTTTCAGAGGAATCTGACATGGTGATGAGCACTTTACAGGAAATCAGGACATTAAAAATAAAGAACTGATGATAGTGTCAGAGAAACTGAAAGGAAGAGACGATTAGGTGCTTTCCCTTGGAAAGTATTGCACAGCCTTCCAAATAGTCACACACCTTTCAAGTATTTTTTTTCCCCCTCTGTGGTGGTTTGTTAGTCATTTCTTTTAAATAGCCATCAGCAGTTTTGTGTGGGCTTGTCGATTACCGGATTAAATCTAGTGCAACTTGCTCCTCCACTTCTAAACAAACACATTGTCAGTCTTGTATTACAGCCTCATCTTGTCTGTTTAGCATTTACAACCTTCACCTTAATGTTTGGGCTCAAAATTATCCCTCTTTAAAAGAGTAATATCAGCACCTTCCAACTCATGCTTGCACAATTAGCATGTAAAACACCGGCTTTCACTTGTTAATCCTCTGTGATGGTTGTATTGTTTAGCTGTAAATGCTGTTCTGGGCTTTAAATGCTGGTATTGTACAGTGTGCGTGTGGGTGGTCAGCAAGGGTTGCCATGTGCAATGTTAGCTTTCCTCTTTGTGCGCAAGCATGCTCACCGCACAGCGGGCTAATCCTAAACCACTCAACTTTATTACAGAGGGCTGCACCGTCAGCCCACCCTTTGCCTCCAAACACAATGACCTCACTGTAGAACTCCTACTCATGCCTTTTTATATGCCAGGACACACAGACGTAAGCAAATACATTATACGGCAGATCTGCTCCTTCATGCCGGATGTGTTCAATGACTGTTTGAGAAGCACAGTCAGATAAATATGCGTTTTGAAAACACTCGTTCCTCTGAACACTCTGCCGCTGTAAGATGTCGATTCTGCCAGGGTGTGTTACAGCTTTATTACTTGACAAACTAAACATAACTGGGGGATTGGGATGAAATGAGTGAAAAGAGTTTTCCAGGTGGGCCAGTTGACTTGTGGAAAGCTAAATTTAGATATAGAATTATATCTATATAATTAATATATTATATCTATATAACTAATATAGACACATTTTAAAGTAAAAAATGAATGTCAGTAGACTGGTTTATCCCACTTCAGGCCTATACATTAGATGGTTTTCAAACTACAGACATATAGGAAGTTTTATCTGATTTTTAACATTTTATTAACATAATGTTTGGCCAGATTGCAACACCATGCATATGTGAATCAATTCCACAAACACAATATCTCATAGAAACATAATTTCAGAAGTAAAAAAATAATATGTTAATAATATGACAGTTTAATAAAAAAGGAAAGGAAGACATTTTTGCCTGACAAGACACTATAGTTTTGGCTTTTTTTGTGGTTTCCATGTTTCATCTGGATGGTGAAGCTTGACTTTTCATTAGAGGCATAATAATTGTAATGACACCACACAACTGAGGATTATTTTTAACAAAAAAAGTTGATTATGACAAACCACGTTTTAAAACATTCAAACATTTAAAGCACATTTCCGTTTTGCAAACTTCATAAGGTTGTTACTTTTGAATGTCATCTAAATGTTGCTGAAAGTTACTTTTAAAAATGATTAAAAGAACATGGAACTGAAATGTTTCAGGAAAAAAAGAACAGTGTGTACATAATGTTTTTGTTCTAGGGTTTTAGCAACATTATTAAAGGTCATAGTATGCTTTTTTTATAATTAATTATTATTATTTTTTTAATATATACAAAATGTACTGTAATGCAACCCTCAGCTGTCCCAAGAAAGTGTCTTCTGGATACAGTGTTGTAGGGCATTAAACACTAACAATAATAATAATAATTTTGGCTAAATTTTTTTTTTAAATGTTCAAGAAATGTTCTATCTAAAGTGGAACTGAGGAGTGCTGTTCATTTGTCCCACACAGACTGTTTATTTGCTCACATGGTTGATGCCTAACAGTGGCACAACACAAGATTAGGCTTGTTTATGCATATAGGTCTCAAATCGATCACACAAGCAGCTCCAAATAAAAGTGGCTGAATTTAGCAAAGAACACAAATGTCTCAGTGATTTAGTTTTAGGTCGGATGAAACAGCACTGATGTACTCACAGACAAATGGAAGAAACACTGTGACATGAACACTCCATTTACAAGACTTTTTAATTAATTTACCATTCATATACTGCAGTTCCAGTAATATACATGATGAAGGATATACAAAAACAAGTTCCTAAATCATCTTTGTTATTATTACCTGCGCATCTTTTTCCTCTGTTTTGTTATCAACAAAGTGAATGTGCGAGGAAAAAACATTTGCAACATTTTCCATCTACAAGCTGTTTTCATGCAACTAGTCTTTATCGATAAACTGGTGTGTGATGACATCACAAGTGACGAAAGGGAATCATCGCATAAGTTTTGGTGGATCACAACATAAATTTGCCCTTGAGTGATTTCCATACATCATTTTGTTTATATCACAAAATACTCCCAACCCCTGACTGCACTCCTTCAACTAAAGTAAAAAAATTGAGAGCTTTTTTAGACAGAAATTTGCGGTCTTATTGTGATTTCAGTTTCACAAGTAATTGTACAAAATATTCAAAGTCGACAGCATAATGCAGCAATTGATTGTCTGATTCAGTTCGAAGGAACACACCTTTTGACTAAGCTCACTGCATGTGGGTCTACCGTAATTCTGTGATGCATCTTGTGCCACAGGTTTATGGTGCGCTAGATGGAATGCACCTTCATATTCTTTCCCCAACTGAAGGCTACTTTTTTACAGTACTCACAAACAGTGGCCATCTATTGCTCTCCAGACATAGTATGACATAGTAGTTGCATAGTATGACATAATATGACATTTGCATTGGCACTCCTGGAAGTGCTCATAACACAGCGTGGGTGAAGCTCGGCTTCTGTACAGGTGAGAGTCACATTCAACATGCTTTAGCAGTGCGCTACTGAAAATGTGTCATGTGACACCATATTTGCTTGAAAGACCATTTTTTGTTTCCAAAGTTTTTGAGACATCTCAAATATAATATACAGTAGATTGCATAGGATTCATGCGCTAAAGTTAAGTGCAAAAATATGTTGAAGACATTAGCTTAGTTTAATAAATACTTAGCTGGTAAAGATTGGTAAATATTTTGATGCGCTAAACCTTTTGTGGCAATTTTCTTTTTTTAAGGGATGCAACGATGTGGAATATTTGACCGATACGGATAATGATAACTCTTTAGATTTGGAGGCTGATAGGTGTTGTATTAGCCGATTAATATATTTCTTACACATTTTTCAACATGATTGCACAGCAACTGATTTTGTTTTAAACCTTAACTTCAGGAAAGTTTGAACGACCTCTGCACTTTATCAACGAACTATTCTTTTCTACAGCCAACTTTCTTTTATATAAATTTAATCCAGTAAAATACTAGTAATCAAAAATCCAGATACCAGTAAAACAATAAAAAAGTGGTGGGCAGCAAGCACGTGAAGTGGATATTGGCCTAATTTTGTTATCAGACTGATAATGAAAACATTAAAAATAGCATTTATCGGCTGATATGGCCACTGAAAAAAAAACCTTTGATGGAAACTTGACTTGTATGAGATATTCTGAGGTGCTCTATAAAATGTTTTTTTTTCAGCCTATGTGGAACCACATTATAATATAGAGCCAAGTATTAAAGAGTCAACCTTTAGCCGCTAGGCAGAGGTGTTCTTTCTCGAGGCCTGCGAGAAGATAATTACCTCAGCCCTATTTAAAGATTCAATTTGGCTTTGCAGTTGTTCAATATGATCTTAAGAGAATGAGCGCTTTCTCAAAATTCATTTATTTTCTTGCAAAAGACTTATTGGCTCAGCAATAATCCTTCAGCTCTCTTAATGAGGCATGTTTGTGTTGTGGAGTATGACTGCAATGCACTCTCTGGGGGTCATGAGGAATATAATAAGAATTATGAATGAACTAATAATGAAATATACTTCTAAAGCATTTATTATTCAGAATGTTATTTTCAACATTTAATACATTATTTAAAAAAAAACGTTCTTATGGACGTTCACATTAACAATTAATTTCACATTAACAATTAATAATCAGTTTGTAAGATGAATAAATATTGCAATAATTGTATTGTTATTTGATAGTTAATCCTAATTATTTCATTAACCAATGCTCACTAGTGGGACTGTATTGTAAAGTTGTGCCTCCTTTTTAAGGGCTAATGCCTTTCCTGTACTAAAATATGATTTAACTATGGTTTCATAGTCATTTTCCTCATTCATTAGACATTACTACAAAGTTTAGCCTTAAAACATTAAAATCTGTGAATATTTCTTCTTCTTTTTTTTCTTGAATGAAAACAAACCAAGGCTGTTTGAAAAAGAAATAAATACATAACTAAAACTTGTTATACAATGTAAAAATATCCGTAAATTAGCATATTTCCATATTTTATGATTCATGTTTTATTTTTCCCAATTTATTTATGCTTTTGACTTGTATTATGGGACCTTGATTTTTCTTCCAACAACATTTAACCTTAAAAAAAGTTCAAAAGTTTTATTAACATTTATTAACATTTTTTATAGGTAAAATATTGTCTGGTTTGGTGCTGTATATTACAGTACAAAAACCTTGTAATAAACTGCCAACATTTTCTGTTATTTTACAGACTTATTTCTCTCTATATTGTTTTGTATACATTATATTATTTTAAACTACTAAAATGTCACTTTGTTAAACTGTAGAGTTGAATTTTCAACATCTAAAGTAAACAGAGCAGAGATCAAGGTCCCATAATGCAATTCACAATTGTAAATAAACAGAAAACGTTTGCGAATCACAAAATATGGAAACTGTTGATTAACTTTTTTTATTATTATTTTTTTTACAGTGCAGATTCTTTATGATTAAAGGGCCAAGTTTTGATATAAACCAACGAACAGAACTCATTAATGCTTATGAGCTTTTCATGTAATTGTTCTTGGAACCATATTCATTCTGAGTGGATTTTAAAGAGAGATAGATTATCTATATGTTTTCAGAGTTCAGACTCTGTTTTCACTGTATTTGCTTAGTAATAACTGTGCATTACAGACAGTTGATCCCTGGGTCATACATAATATTCCCCACTATTTCACAATTGCATAATACATTTACAGTTCGCTGAGTCACAGAGGCAGGGTTTGAGAGTCTGAACCACTGTTGATCACTATCATATTTCAGCTGCTTCTAAGTGTTGTCTATTTCACCCTTCTGAATCTCATATCTTTATGACCTTGCTTTACTGCTTATATCACTAACACTACTCCTGTTACATAATGTTCCCAGGATTTCACCCAAAGTCTAGAGTCGGAATCTGTTTGTTTTGCTGAAAACAATCATCATAAATCACTCCATTAAGTCGGAAGACATGTTTTATTTGGAAACTTAGCTGAGTTGTGTACGCTGAGTTAAAAATGAAACCAATAGACACTCTATGCACTTTTTGTTTAACTTTGAATTAATAGTTTATAGAATGGGTTATTGGAATGCAGATTATTTGAATGCTTTATTTGACATATAATACTGGATTTGTTTCTACATTTACATTTCTTAAAATTAGTATTATTAGTAGTAGTTGTATTACTAGTGCTGCTGCTACTACTACTACTACTACTACTTTGTTTTGTTTTTTTAATAAATGACTAAATGTGCATTGCCATTCAACATGACAGATTTAATTTTTTTATTTTTGGAAAAATTAAGTGACCTTCATTTACAAATGTAAAATAATAAGCGATCATACAAAATTGTATTGTATTTTGAATGATTAGAAGCGGCTGACAAATGGGTAAAACCTGAAGTCAGTCTTAAGAATAAAGAGTTAAAATCACATTTAATGATTTTTTTGTAGTTAAAAAAGAAACCCTAGCGCCACCCCCAATCATAATTAATGTTCAGGTACTGTAGGTCAGCAAGTAAGTAAATATATGAAGAAAAAAAAATGGCACATTCTATTGTACTGGAGTAAAATACTGCTTTGTAACTGTTTTATTTTGATGCTTGAAAACCTTTTTTTGTCTCACACCCATATTCATATAACTGCTGTACAGTCAATCCATCCTTTTATTATTCTAAATACTATTATTTTTCCCTGGAGGGGTCTCATTTCTTGGAGAACATTCTGTATGGAACGTCTGGTGAGAACGCTGGAATGAGGCCAGACACGTTCCCCACACTCTCAGTTCAGAGGAAGGGCCAGGATGTCAGATGACACACACACACACACACACGCACATGCACACGCACGCACACACACACACACACACACACACACACGCACACACACACACACACACACACAAAAGGATATCAAGTGTTTGATTCCAGAGAGCATGTTGATCTAGTATGTACTTCCAGCTTCAGCCCTTGTTTTTTTCTTCTCACAAAATCATCAGACACCTCTGGTGTTCCAGCAGACTTACTGGAAGATCTCTCCTCTTCCTGACTTTCTTTGATCTCTCTCTACCAAGATCCTTTTATCTTTTATTTAGCCATTCATATTTTTTCCAGTTTAAACACTGGGTATTTTTTTCTTATCAATGATGTGATTGGCCAGACAGATGTTAACTCACTCAAGGGGGAGACAAAGAAAGCTCTTTTGTCCTGTTGGTGGTGTGTTGTGACAGCTGCTTTGGCATCTTCAACAGGAGCCAGAGTGCTGTCTTGCATTGAGGCCTTGCTGTTTTTCCCCAGTGCTTGCCTTCTCATGCTGAGGGTCAAACTCTGGAATAACAAAACAGTGGATGTGGTTTTATTATACAGTCTGTTCGTCCATTTTAATAAATGAAGACGTTAATGCCACTTAAAGGGTCATTTCACCACAAAATGAAAGTTCTGTTATTAATTACTCACCCTCATGTCATTCTAATCCCATGAGACCTTTGTTCATCTTCAGAATACAAAGTAAGATATTTTAGATGCAATCTGAGAATTCCATCGTCTTCCATAGACAGCAACAGTCCCAAGACGTTCAGAAAAGTCCAAAATTAGGCAAAAACATTGTCAAAACATTCATATGAAGTCCATGAATACTTTTGTGCACTAAATAAACTGTAAGAAATGACTTTGATCACCTTTGGCTTCCCTGTGTCTTAATTTGTGTTCATTTGTTTTCCATTGTCAGCATAACATTGCAGCAGAATTCTAGATTGTGATTGGTTGGAATGGTTGTCTCTGGATTGTATATCCCTTTGCCACATTCCATTTACTTAATAGATTAATCTAATAAACACATCAAATGAACTTCAATATATACTAACTTCCATGCAAAATGCAAATGTATTTCAGCAGTGGCAAGTAACACAGTCAATCCAAATAGCCTCTTTGGCAGGTTATGGACACCCAAAACTGGAGATATATAAATTAGATTTTTAAATATATTCAAGATGAAAACAATATTTTTAACCATAACAGTCAATCACAATATATTTAGTGTTAACTGTATTTTTTGAATAGCATCTATAAGTGGCTGGAAGTCACTTCAGTTGTGGGATATGAGTGGAAAGATCAGAGTTGGTTGTGCAGGTAGTACTTTTTTGCTTGAATCGTGGCCTTATGAGATCCTGCTTTTGATTGAGAAAGGAAGTGCTCTAGCCAGCAGAGAGAAGGTTCCTCAGGGTTTGGGAACCTGCTGCTTCAGAGGCGTCCAGGATCAGACCACAGCCTGGAATGTGCTTACAGAGATGGAAAAAGAAGGCAGTCAGGGAGAGGAGGGAGGGAAGGACACGGGGAGTGAACAACACGTTCAAAGAGCATACTGATATACTGATATGCACAACAATAAAAACGACAGGGAACAGGGAAATATTTGTAATTTATAATATTTATAGTAATGTAATTATGGATTTATTCATGTAATTAATTACTGTAGCAATAATAAAAGGCGCATTTGTGTAATGCAATTACTGTAATTTGTGTAAAGGGATAGTTCACCCAAAAATGAAAATTTGCATCTTCGGTTCATTCCAAATTTTGGTGACTTTTTTTTTCTTCAGTATGATATTAATGAAGATTGCTGGTCTCTTGTGTTTCGGAAATTGCAAGTCAAAGGCTATGGGTATTTTAAAAGTTAAAAAAATATAACTAATAAATAAATAAATAAAAATGATACCATATATTCTGATGACATTACATTTTTATACATATAAAATGTAATGTCAGTCACTGTCTTGGTATTTATGAAGTGAATTTTGTTATTGTCCTTGGATAAGTTTAATCAGTACTGGTTATGATTATAAATATGTTTTCATCAAGCATTGTTGAATGTCATGTCATGTCATATGGTTGTCGCTGTCTTATCTTATGGGTTTACAGTTCAACTTACATGTAGTCACACTGTAAAGCTGGGTGAAAACTGTGCAATTTGTACTGTCATACATGCTCATGTGTGTTATGTCTGTGTGTGTTTTTTTCTGTCTGTGGTGGTATAGAAATGGTCATGGCTCATATAGTGTAAAACAACATTGCATAAAATTAAATACAGTGTTAAAATGGAACGTTCAAATTCCAGCTATCCAGCTGTAGTTGTAAATGTAAAAACAAAACGAAAAGAGAGAGAGAGAGAGAGAGAGAGACTGCAATGTCTTCCTCTGTCCTTGTTTTTAGAGCAGAATTTTATGTGATTGCTTTGAAATTTGCAAGGTGATAAAATCGTGTCATATCTCACCACGTCCAAAA
This sequence comes from Danio jaintianensis, assembly GCA_903798115.1. Lineage (NCBI taxonomy): Eukaryota > Metazoa > Chordata > Actinopteri > Cypriniformes > Danionidae > Danio > Danio jaintianensis. The sequence goes on from CAIGQV010019084.1 coordinate 4,076,995, forward strand.
AAATGTCATATGATCTCACTCTCGGCGTGTGCATGGACATATGATATTCAGACCATCTGAATTGGCACCGTTTACGCCCACCTTAACATGACCACTGAAAAGTGTTACCAACGTTTCCATGACAACAGCATCAGTGAAAGTGAACAGCAACCTGAACCCCAGGAAGGGAACGGAGCGGCTATGGAATTTTAGTCTTAACCCGGTGTTACACTTCGGCCCTGTGCCATGTGATGTCTATCAGATCAGGAATGTGTGGCCTACTTTTCACTGCCAGCTCTTTCATAATGTTTGCCTGCTTCTGCTGTCTTCGCTGGTTTGCCGCAGAGACGTGTCAGTAACGCATTGGCCTATGACTCCGCTTTGTCTCTTTGCACTCACGGTGTCATCAGAGTCACATCAACATCAAAGCAGAGCACATGTTATTGCTTGTGCATTAGTTCTGCTGGTGAAGCACACTGGGACGCCGCTGACAGTGAATGCCATGTTCTCAAACAGAAAATCTTGTTCCCAAAGAAAGCCAGATATTGGATTAAACTGATGCTCTTCACTCTTGTTCAGTCTAATGAAAGCCAATTATAATCTCATTTGCTGTTTTTCTGTCGCGCATGCATGCGTATCAACAATGGTGCTTAGAGAATTTGAGGACTATTTAAAATCTCTCATGAAATTACGCTGTGTTCGCTTTGCTTCATTTGATTAGACGCCGGCATACGTGAACAAGGCTGCAGGTGTGTGCGGTATTGTTTTTCTTCATCAGAGACGTGGTAACCGTTCACAAGGAAGGGCACCGTGTTGTGGAGGTTAAACCAATGAATATTCCTGTCCCCTAGATGTGGGTTATGCACATCTGCTGTTGAATCCAATGTGCCTCAATCAGCAAATACAACTAATGTAATAGCCTGTAATTGTCCAATCAATTGCGGCCATCAAAAGAAAAATGGTAATATTCTAATATTCCATTTGTTCACTGAATTGAATGCGTTGATGTACAAGTTGGAAATCAAATAAAAGCTGAAAGTTTATTTAAAAAAAGAATGCAGGTCTTTATCCATTGTTTTGGAGTGGCCAAGCTCATGTCTGTGTTTATGTAATGAAAAGAGAGCATGATGGATGAGTCAGCCTGTTCTCCATTCTGGAGCTGTGCTTGTTTGTTCCCTCATTAAATGTAGGAATAAAAAACAGGGTTCTCGGGAGGTTGAGGAGGTGAGTGGATGCAAATAAGGCCTGCTGAAAGATACAATATCACACACTGCCTCTCCCTCTCACTAATTATCAGTCGCACCCTTGCCTGGCTGTTTACTTTATCCAACATAGACATCACAGACACACCGCTGCTGGGCGAGAGGTGTTAGTGTAGCCAAAGAAAGCATTTTTAGGTAACCTAAAGGAAGTTTACTTATTTTAAAGTCTGTGTGAAATCTAAGTTTGCAATGTTTATTTTGCTAGTGCACATTGTTATTCTTTAGGTGAACAATCCGTGCAAGTTAATTCACTGAAGAAAAATCAATCAAAGTCTGACCAATTGCTTCCGTTTTTGAAGTCATCTGTTAATGTTAGTTTGAAGGCTTCAGCCACAATATTTGTAACCATGTTCCTCTTACCATTAGTTTACTACAAGTGAGTTCACACAGACTTTAGTATGATTTATTTATTCCTCCATTTAGTCATCAAATGTTTTATTATAATTTTGTAACCCAATTTTTTGGGTTAGTTTAATTCTTACCCAACTTAAAAAGAACCATTTAGAAACTGCACTGCACTCCCAACGAAATGGACAGATTTATAATCTAATTAATGAATATTAAACATTTTTTATCATTATTAAAGTAGATGCTGACTGACTGATGTTGTTGGTTTAATAATAATAATAATAATAATAATAATAATACCTTTTATTTATAGGCGCCTTTCAAAGCACTCAAGGACACCTTACAGTTTTTTGCAAGCACACCATAAAAATACAAGCAGTAAAAAGCAATAGACAGGATATTAAACCAGCAAATCATTAAAAAATATCCTGCTCAAAAAAGTTTTTATTGGAAATAGTGTTCAATTGTTCATGTTTTATGTATTTTTATGTATTTTATTATTATTATTTTTTCAAAATCTGAAGTGAATTATCTGCTGTCACTTTATTTCATTATACGACAATAAATGTAACTTTAAAGTGGTATTTAAACTAATACTGGTAATATTTAACACTAAATAAAGCACACAATCAGCATCTGAGCTGATCATTGTTATAGTAGTTTATGCTGTTGTTCAGTCGCACAATCGCAGAATTAGAAACCATTTCTTAAACAGAAACTTTGCACATCAAAATCATGGATGGTTATTAAAAAAAACTCCTTTTAACATAGAAAACAAACTTTTTATCACATCGCAGCATTGTGTCATGTGTAGTTTGGACATGGTGCAAAAGTGTTCAGGTAAACATGGCTATTGGACCAAATCATTATCCATATTTTTGACTTGATTTAACAAGTATTTTTATTCGACATGGCAAGTACTGTCTGTCGAGCATTCACATACACACAATAACAAAACACTTTACTGTAGTGTTTATGTTTCTTATCTCATTACATCATGAGTGAATCATTACTTTATACTGAATGAACTACAGAGTGTTTGCACCACATATTTTTCCTCCCACCTCCTGAAGCTGATTAAATGTTTAAGTAATTAATCTTATAACCATAGTTAAAATAAAACACTCAGCCTGGTTAAAGCTTGAGTGACTCTTGGCACCAAGATGCATTGTTTTCCCACTTGAAGAACACTCATTGGCCAAGTATTTTTGCACCCATGGCTGCCCTCATTCTCCTTGGAATAATCTCTGGACTGTGACCTGCTTAATCAGACAGCTCACTTCATTCTCTCTTTTGTTGTTTTTCGGATTTGTTTGTTTGTCTCACTGGCAGCCATCTTGGACTCCAGCCCCAGGTCAATAAACGTGCCCACATGGCTCTTATGCCAAAGTGAAATCTGTTCAAAGGGCTCTAGCGCCATGTGAAAAGCTAGTCTGAACTATGGAAAATCTGAAGCATGCTTGGCCAGCCCACTCTATAACTGAAAACAGCACCCGTGGCTGCTGGCATCAGTGCATGCAGCAGACGTTTAAAAAAAGCACAGTCAGCGTGCATGCATCTGAAAATTGATGAGCAAAGCTTTTGTGAATTTTCTACAGATATATTATTTTCAAATGTTGCCATCTTGCACCTTAGAAATCATCTATTTTCTCTCTCTCTCCATCCAAATGAGCTTATTTGATCATGCAAACCCAATTGAGGTTTAACTCGATTTCTTGTTGTTTGTTGTTGCAGAGGTGCCTATGATGCTGTATCTGTTTTCTCTGGTGACTCTGGTGTGTGTTTGGGCTGGATTGCACATGGCCTACAGATATATGTGGATGCTGATTCTGCTTGTTATCTTCAACATCTTTCTGGTAAGAACATGAACATGCAGATAGATATAATAGATAAAATAACTCTTATTTTATCTAAGCCTCCTATTGACTTACGGGTCAAACATTGCCCTGGCACCATTTTAACAGCAGAAAAAAAACCTAAACAATATTTTTTATCTTATTTTTTGTGACTTTCTAAAAATGCGCAAAAAATATTGCAATGTATTGTAATATTTTCATGAAGGCTAACAAAAATAGAAAATAAATAAATAAACAAACATGAATGTAAATATAAAAAGCCTTTTATAAATACTGTATATATGTGACCCTCTCTGTGAAACCCCGGATAAAGTCAAATGATCTATTTACGACAATACAAAAATATGCAATTTCTGTCTATTGCAGTAAATGACAGATTAAATATCAAGGTTTTGGGATACAGCACAAAATGTATATTTATAACATGATAAATCATTACGGTTACTACGTAACCCTCGTTCCCCAAGGGGGGGAATGGAAATGCTATGTGGAAACTTTCACTATAGGGATTTCGTCAGAAAGCCAATCATCTGAAGAGAAATAAAACGGGCCAATGAAATGCCAATGAGTTGGCGGTGTCAGCGCACACAGCTGGCAGCAATCACAATCAGATAGTGAATAAGAATGCCAGATGTGCATAGCAAAAACACCTTTTCTAGCCGAAGAAGCCGAACTACAGCTGTCAGCTAAGGCGCAATCACTGTGGCGAAGGCACATAGCATTTCCGTCCCCCCCCTCGGGGAACGAGGGTTACGTAGTAACCGTTTCTTTCCCAGCGGGAGGGGAATTTCAATGCTATGTGGAAAAACTTCCACTATGGGGAAATGTATGGAAAACGCCACAGTGATTGAACCTTACCACGTCGCTGGTGAGAGGTTTGCCAGGCTCCGGCGTGAGCGCACCATCATCACCAGAGACGCAGCCCTCCAACGTGTCCCCTAGTCCTTACTTACCTTACTTACCTGTGAAGCGCTTAAGGCTTATTTATATTTTTTGGGGAGTCGTAAAATGTAAAATACGACAGTACCATGGGAAGCGCACTATCCGGTGGGCCAACCTCAGTTTGGATACGGCACTTCCTGTCTGCCGATCATAACAGAAAAGGAGCTGCTTAGAGTCATAAGCTCTATAATGCGGTCACATAGCGCAGAGCGCGAACGGGACACAGCAGAGAAAGGGGCTGGGACTGCCTCCTCCGTGGGCAGCGCTTGCAGGTTCACTACGTAGTCTAAAAAGAAGCACTGTAGGAACCTCGGGCACCTAGGTGCTGGCACTCTTCGCTGTCTGAAAATGCCTCCAGATCCTGACCCTCTTGACCGATTCCAATGCGACCAGCAGAGCTGTCTACCTGGACAGAAATCTTAAAGATACTGAGTCGAGTGGATCGAGCAGACCTCTCCTAAGAGAGATCTCCAAGTGGGTATGAGAGGGGGACAAGATTGATTTAATTATCCAGCATCTCGTGCCTCTGGGAACTGGATGATGAGGCGATGCTTTCCCAGCGCGCCGTCATCCCCACGTCCTCAGAGCGGGGATGATCGTAACGCCAACCCCTCAGTGCGGAGGGGACAGCCTAGCTCCAGCCAGCTGAAGGAGGATAGCATCACACTGATCGGGCATGTCCGGGGACCCTCTCGGAGAGAAGTACACCACACAGCAAATAGACTCCACTTCAGGGCGTAGGCATGCCTCGTAGAGGGTGCTCTAGCCTGTGTGACGGTGTTAACAACCGAACCGGTAAGTCACCTAAGTCCTCCACGCTCCATCTATGGACCACACGTGATTCCAGAGATCTGGGCGCGGGTGCCAGATGGTGCCTGTCCCAAAGAAGAAGGTGGACAGTGGCTACGAATGCCATATGCCCCAGGAGCCTCTGAAATAATATCAGTGGGACCACAGTTTTGCTGTCGAACTCTCTCAGACAGGTCAGCATCAGTCATGGTGATCGAGTCCAAACCAAGAAAAGAGATGCTCTGCACGGGGGCGAGCCTGCTCTTTTCTCGGTTGACCCGAAACCCCAACAGGTCGAGGTGCCGGAGCTCCCAGTCCCTGTACATAATCAATTGATCCCATGAGCTAAAAAAGCCAGTCTTCGAGATAATTGAGTATGCAGATGCCGGCGAGCCGAAGGGGCGTTAGGGCATCCTCCACGAGCTTGGTGAATCGCATAGCTGAGTCTGATTGTCCGAATGAGCCATCGCGACGAGCTGGGCAGCGCTAACCAGGCTGGCAGAGCCCACGCGAGTGACATCATTGGTGCAATCACTGACGCACCAGCAGAGAGAGAAGTCCTGAGGAAGAGCGAAAGATAAGAGGTTTATTCTTAACTTTGTCCCAAGAGCCTGCAGGGCGGCTGGGAGTGCGAGAGAAAGGAGCCCGTCCTCTGGCACTCACGGAGCCTGTGGTGAAGGGCACCGATCCTGCGAGCTGGAAGGCATAGCGTCCCATACTGGCAGTGTTTGGGCTATCACAAGGAAGGAAAAATTGCTCTTATAAAATTTAGTAGCCATACGGCCATGAGTTAATGATATGGGTGTCCCTGGCCCTCCGCCATTGAAAGAGCAAACCTCCTTTTCTCTGAGTGGCCACGATTCGACGGGGACAGCGGTTTTTGAGCCCGCCGATCGCACTTGACTACTCTTTCACCGTAGTGAATTCCTGAGTGAACTCACCCCGGTGTCGCCAAACAGGCCAGCCTGGTGTGTTAAGAAAGCGAACTTTGTCAACGTCACGCATATCTGCCAGGTTTAGCCAGAAGTGGCATTCCTGGACCACTAGTGTGGTCATTGTCCTTCCCAGGGCACTCGCAGCCGACCTGGTGTTTTTAGAGCAAAGTCGGTTGCAGTGCGTAGTGCATTAAGCCTGGGTCGGAACCTTCCTCGTGCCACTGGGCCAACGCTTGCGCCAGCCATAGCAAGCAAAACGGAAGCAGCCTGTCCCGTAGCAGTGTAGGCTCTGGCCCCGAGGGACACAGACAACCTACACGCTTTGGACGGGAGCCGAGGCTAACCACGCCAGGAAGGGGCACCACACGGGCAAGATTGACCGCGCTAGCACACTCGACCTGGGGATTCGCCTCGTACCCCCTGGCTGCTCCGTCATCGAGGAAGGTGAGGGCGGAGCGCACGCAGACCGGGCAGAAAAAGGTGCCCTCAACGCTGCGTGAACTTACTGTACACCTGCGGGAAGAAGGGGACAGGAGGTTTAGAGGGTTTCCCCTTCTTATCCTCCATGTAACACCCGTCTAATCGGTCCGGCGGCGAAGCTGGGGGACAAGCCATCTCCAGGCTCGTCGCCGAAGCAGCCCGGGTTAGCACGGCCATCATATCAGATTCCATATCCGGAGCCTCGCTTACCACCCCTGAGGGAGGAAGCGGGTCTGAATTGTCATCGGAAAACGACAGCCAACCCTCCGATGCAGCGATGGACATCTGGTCCTCGGTGTCATCGAGTGAGAGGGCGACCATCCCAAAGGATGGCGCGCTTTTCTCACTCGAAGCTTGGATGGAGTGCATTAACATGCTGGACCCCCAGACATGCAATACAGTGCTCATGCCCATCATCCGTGGACAGGAAACCACCGCATCCAGAAATGCACGGTCGGAGCGACTTCTTTAAAAAGACACGCTGCACAACCGTGTTGCTCTTTTAGGAGAATTGCTTCAATTTATACGCACCGCTCTTGAAGGACCGGTCCAGCGAAACACCCAGGGACAGGAGAAACCCAGCTCGACCATCGCTGCTCATTGGCCCGTTTTATTTCTCTTCAGATAATTGGCTTTCTGACGAAATCCCCATAGTGGACGTTTCCACATAGCATTGAAGTTCCCCTCCCGCTGGGGAAACTGAAATTACTGATTTTACTAAGTTAGTTAGTTATGTGGATATTGATGAACCACAAAACAGGGCAAGTTGCAACTGATGTTAAATCTGAGTGTACCATCTAATCTTATCTCTTAAGTCTCTTGTCATTGAACTTGATGAAAGTGATAAAGTTGTGACCTGTGGTCAGTTCTGACCCCTATAATCACAACAAGCTAGACTTAATAGTTCACAGCTTAAGTGTCTTAGATAAATGCTAATCCTGAAGATAGACCGAAACAGTTAATCTCCATGTTTGAGGGCCCTATCTGCTCTTCACATTTAGTCCTGCAACAGCCATCTTATCTTTGAATACAGCTGTATTACTCTCAGTGTCACCTCACTATCACTGCGCAGTCTACTGATGTCCTGTAGTTTCTGGCTGCTCTAGATAACATAGAGAGATACTGCCATTTTTACAGCCTATTGATTACTTTGCTTTTCTTGCATAACATCTTAAAAATGCTGGCCAGACTCTTTAGGAGTAGGTGGACTATGTTCAGAGCCATCACATGATGATGGGAGTTTGTTTATCTTTCGATTTGTGGTCTGCAGATGAGTGTTCACTATGGTCATTATGGCAGTGCTGGAACGAGAGAACACTTGACCAGATGTCCTAATAACTATGTACCAACTGGACTGTGTTATAAAGAATAAAAAGGAGAATTCCATGCTCAGCTGTAAATAATTTTGTCAATTGCATAACTGTTATAATGACGTTGAACTGGCAGAATTTTAAATTTAAAAATAAGTCTATTTTCAGATGTATATGATGAATCAAGTTCTGCTAACACAGAAGCCAAATTCAAACCAAGCTTTCTGCCAGTCAAAATGCAGTGAATTTGTATATATATATACTGCATGCTTATAATACAACTGTGAGTTATTATTCTGCCATTCTGATATTTATAAACATTGAAGTTGTAACTTAATATCTTATCATTTAGACTTTTTTGGTCATTCGCTTTTGAGGGGGGAAAAATTGCAAAATGTAAACAAAAAAAATAATAAAGTCTGAATTGCAAGATTTCAACTTAGAATAATCAGAATTATGAGATTCTGAAATACGATATATAAGGTTACAATTACAAGGTATAAACTTAAAGAATTGTGGTATAAAAACTATGATCTTTGAAAAGTCAGATTAACAAGACAAACTAAGTGTGCTTGCATCATTTAGTTCGATTGAATTGCACTAGAGTTTGTTTTCAATTGGTGTGGTTCGTGTGGCAGGTGTGTATGCAGCAGTCACACCAAACAAGTATACTGAGACCCTTAAACAGACCCATCAGCAAATAGTACTGGTTTTACTGTTTTATTTTTCTGGTATGGACCACCAGACCAATCAGTGTGGTGTGAAAAAAAAAAAAAAATCTTATAATGTGGTCTGAACCACAGATGTGAATGCACCCTAAGAATTGCTATATGTCTACATCAGAATTGCATTATATAAACTCTCTTAAATTGTTAGAAGTCAAAAATGTGAGAGAAAAACATATATTTTCATTTTAATACAACTTTACACGTTTCATGTTTTTCTTCCTTAATTCATTTTAAACAATACATTATTTTCATCTCTGTTAAAAAAAAAATCCCATTATATAGTGTAAAAGGATAGTTCATCCAAAACTGAAAATGTCCTCACCATTTACTCTCTCTCATGTGGTTTTAAACCTTTATGAGTTTCTTTCCTCTGTTGAATGCAAAATATGTTATTTTGAAGAATGCTAGTTGATGGTACACATTGACTTCCATTGTAGAAAAAAATATATACTATGGAAGTAAATGGCCATTTCTCAATATGCACTTGAGTTCTTGCGTTCTCGTGAAATTTCATCAACCGTCCTCCAATTCAAAGTTCATATCTTGCCAAGTACAGATAAAATCCCAGCATGTGTTCTTGCTCCACCCCTTATAACCCCTTAAATAACTTTTGCGAACTTGCGATGGACATGTATCCCAGAATGCATTGCAACCCAACCATTGGAAGTTAATGGCATAGAAAAAAACCTGCAAAAATGAAAAAAAATATATTCCTCTATTATGTCACAATATGAAGTTTTAAGAGTTTTTCAGGGGAGAAGGTAGTTATTTCAAACTTGAATCGGCAATTTATTTACAAAGTTAGCACATCTTTGAAAGTGTGCTTCAATCAGAAGCACAACAATATATATTATTGTGTGTTCAACAGAAGAAATAAACTCAAATAGGTTTTAAATAAGTCAAGGATGAGTAAATGACAGAGATAAAATTTTTGGGTAATCTATCCCTTTAAAGCACATTGCCACAGAGTTTGCAACACTCAAATTGACATAGCTTGTTGTTCAATTGACTATTTCTGTTTTTTCCCTGCACCAAGTTCAAATAGCAAGTAACATTTGAAGATAAAAAAAACTCTCACTAACAGCAGAAATGATGAGAACATCCGTATCAGTGTTTTCTGTCTGTAATATTTCTTCACTGCTAGTGTAAACAGCAAGAATCAACATATTTGATCTTCTTCTGTGCTGCTTGTCATACATTGCAGGCTTACTAATAGCAGTTCAGAGAAGCTGTTTTTTACTGACACAGCCAAAACATGATTGGGTTGGACATGATGCCCTTCACCTAGAAGGAGCATGAACAGTGCCAACATTTTGTTTTGACTCCCTAACTCTACATGCCCACATTGAAATGCCAACAGTGCTTTCAACAAAACATGACTTCCTCTTCTGGAAAATATTCACAAACATGTGGGAGGGCCGACAGAGATCAGTGCTGGTTTATGGCTAATACAACATTTTAATTCTCATTGGAATTCTTCAGCAAGCATTTATAATGTGTTTGAAATTTTACAGCTTTCACTGTTCACGCCATTGGTTTTCTGCAAACATTTCAGTCTGTTTTTAATAATCAAACTGTGAGCGCCTGTTTTCGTGGTTTCTGTTTTATTTTCACCGATGTGTATTTTCTGTGCTTGTCCTCTTATTTTCTCAGTGGCTGTTGCTGTAAACTTATTAAACTGCAATAATGTCATTTAAATAGTTGCTGCCTGATTGGAAAGTCTGTGCAACAAATAAATACTATAAAATCCAATTAAACAAACAACTAAATGCATAGCTAGTTGAAGGCAAAATTGTTAGTCCTTGTGTGAAATTGCATTTCTTTTTTTTAAATATTCCCCGTGTGATGTTTAACATTTTCATTCATTTATTCATTTATTCATTCATTTATTCATTCATTCATTCATTCATTCATTCATTCATTCATTCGTTCAATATTATTAAACCCAATAAGATTTTATTTTTATTTTTTTGGCTACAGAACAAACCATTGTTGTCCAATGGTTTGCCTAACTAATTAGCTTCCTCTAATTAACCCAGTTTAGCCTTTGAATTGCACTTTTTATTTATTAGAAATTAGTTACTAAAACTTTTATGATTAAAAATGTGCTAAAAAAATCTTCTCTCCAATAAGTGGCATTGGTAAATATGTTTTTTAACTAATATTTCACAGGATGGCTAATGATATTGCCTTTAATTGTGCATTCATCAATCAATCAATCAAATTTTTCATGGAAATGTTGATCACGGGCAGGGCACAGAACCAGATTGATTGCATGAAATCAGATTAATCATTCAATCACCAAAGAATGTTTATTCTTTAGTATCCAGCAGAATTTACAATACAAGCATTCAAAAATTTGTGGTCAGCATTTTTAATAATTTCATTCAGATACAATGCATTAAATAGATAAAAAGAGGCCATAAAAAATTGCATTTTTCCAACAAAGATTATATCAATGCTATAATTTTGTTTATCAAAGAACGAATAGGGAACGGAGACGTGTGTCTGGAACCAGACATATGGGAGTACGTCAGACGACCAATCACTCTGAAGAGTAAGAAAACGGGCCAATGAATGCCAAAATGAATTGGCAGAGCTCAGCTCCACAGCTGACAGTGATTAGCCATTAGTGCTATATAAGCTGCCAGCTGAGAAGCGAGCACTAGAATTTGCCTGCTGAAGAGCCGATCACTCAGCTAACAGCTGGAGACTCAGGTGCTGTGGCAGTGGAGACACACGCCGCCGTCCCCTATTCAGGGAACGTGGGTTACGGACGTAACCAGGATGTTCCCCTTCATATGGGAACTCCAACGTGTGTCTGGAACCAGACATATGGGAGAGTGTATGGAAAACACCACAGCACCTAAGCCCGTCACACTCCTGATGTGAAGTTTGCCAAGCATAGCGTGAGCGCACAAGCATCACCAAGAGTGCAACCTTCCAACGTCCCCAAGGCCCTTAATTACCATTACATGGGAATAATTAGAATTTAGATCGGGGGTTGTAAATGTGCTTTTACCTAGCTAATATAGTCTAGGGATTTTAGAAATACGACAGTACGTTGGGAAAGCGTGCCAGTCCCCGAAGGGGGAGGATGCTGCGGAGACCACCTGCTACCCAAGAGGGGAGACTTGATGGCAAAAAGAACATATGGACTAGCCCTATGGAGGGGGAGTGCTACATATGATAAGCTGGTTAGCGGGTAGGAAAGAGACGGGTCCGCCTGGTCAGGGGGAACACTCCGTGGCTGAAATAGGCATATGGGGATCATCATCGGGGACCGCGCATAGCTGGCACCGAACCTCAGCATGTGGGTAGACCAAGAGTGGGCATACCAGACATCACACTGAGCCAGGCACCCGGCTCCTCCGCTGAGTCGGGTGCTGGGGGCCTCGGAGGAATTCTCTAGGGTTCGCCAAGTGGCAAACTTACTAGCAGAATAGAAAAAGCGCATGTATCTCCGGGTTAGGGAGCATGGCGCAGCAAGCGTTTTTGACACCGAGCTTAATTTCGTCCCGATTGACCGGAGTAACCCAGTAATTGGGAGAAAACCTACTCCACTCGAGGATTAAAAAATCTCGTGAATGTGTTAGGTGTCGCCCAGCCCGGAGCTCTGCATAATCTGTTAAGAGGCGCTGCGTACTCACGCCGAAAAGGAGGCACCATTTTTTTTTTGTGCTCTCTCCTGGGGGACACAGCTCGCCCTGGCACATGAAGCGAGGAAGCCTGTGGAACGGGCTGTGGCGGCGGAGCATTTTGGAACTGCGGGAAGAGCCGAGGAACAGCCAGCGCAGACGGGTCCAGTGGGGTAGCAGTTTTCCGAGCCCACCAGGAGATAACCTGCTCCATCGCACACGGCTGATCTCTCACCACCGAGGACTCCTGGGTAAAGTCCCCGACGGTGTCGCCGAGTAGGCCTGCCTGGGATATGGGCACACCAAGAAAGCGTACTTTGTCGGCGCGGCGCACATCTGCCAGGGTAAGCCAAGGGTGGCATTTCCGGACCACTGTGTGGCCATCGTCCTCCCAAGGGCACGGGCGGCCGACTTGAAGGTCATGAGAGCATAGTCGACCACCGTGCGGTGCTTACGCATAAGCCTGGGGAAGAACCGCCCCTGTGCAGCACAGCAGGTGCCGTGGTGCAGGGCAGAAGCGGCATGGCCCGCAGCGGTGTGGGCTCTGGCCATGAGAGACACAGATAACCCACCCGCCGTGGACAGGGGTCTCATCTTACCCCTCCAGGTGGCGGCGCCCACCACCTGAGGAATAGCTTTGTACCCACTGGCCGCCTCGCCATCAGGGGAGGTGAAGGCGTAAGCGCACGAGGACCGGGCAGAGAAAAACGCCCTCTATGCACTCGCTGTGCACCCCTGGGAAAAAGTGGACGGGAGCTGGAAGATTCATCTTACATCAGCCTACACGTCACACCTCTAGTCGGTCCGGCGGTGAGACTGGGGGAAAAGCCATCTCCAGCCACACCGCCGAAGCAGCCCAGGAAGCGCAGCCATCATGTCTGACTCGAGAACCGTGACTACGCATCGCACCTGTAGGATGGTAGCGAGCCTGGTCTGTCATCTAGGCATGACAGCTCGCCCTCCGATGTCGCGATGGGCGTCTGTTTTCCGGTGTCATCAAGCGGAGGCGAAGCTTGGATGGGGCTCACTGTGGAAGAGTGGGGGGTCCGCGGGCCCAGAGGCGACGATAAACCCCCACTGTGATCCTCAGATCTGCCCGCGTGCTAACCATTTTCACGGGGAGCAACGGGGGTGGCTTGGAAGCCGCGATCTCAGCTGTGCAACAGCCATGCCCTCACAGCGAGAGCACTGCTGAGTAAACTGGTTTCAGTTTTGAAATCAGGTTGGCAGATAGAGTGTCTTCAGTCTCGTGAGAGGCTCTGAAAGCTAAATTCTAGTGCTCGCTTCTCAGCTGGCAGCTTATATAGCACTAATGGCTAATTACTGTCAGCTGTGGAGCTGAGCTCTGCCAATTCATTTTGGCATTCATTGAAAGGGGAACCACTTTTTTAACTTTATATGAGCATATTAGAATGTTTTCTGAAAGATCAAGAGTTTGTTGCTGAATATTCAGTTTTGCATTACAAATATATCAAAATTAAAATCATTTATTTTCATGTACAATTATGACTTTTATGATTTTGTTATTTAAGATTAAACCATTTGTGAATGAGTTCTTTTGAACCTCGTTCAAATATTTCTTTCACACCATTTCTTCGAAGGTGCAAACTCATTTCCCTTTTATCTCAGGTAGTAAAAAGCTCACCTGTCTGTTCTGACCTGAGAACAGTTACGTAACTTGCAAAAGTAATTGAGCGTGTTGGTCTGGCCTCTGGACATTTGTGTATCTTTCAGGTAGCAGTGATAAAGCTGCTCAGTGGAGCACAGTGCCAACTTTTAGCTTATAAATGAGGCCTAAAAATCAATACTCTATTGTGTGTGTGCGTGTGCGTGTGTGTGTGTGTGTGTGTGTGTGTGTGTGTGTGTGTGTGTGTGTGTGTGTGTGTGTGCGTGCGTGCGCGTGTGTGTGTGCATGTTTCTGTAGACTACTTACTTTTCCTGCCATTGATGCAGAGTCACAGAAGTTTCAGTATGGAATGGAGTTTGGTTGCTTTTCAATAGGATGTAGTTCTAATCATAGTATTAGAAAGGGGGTGGGAGAAATATAGTTTAAGTTATAAGGAAATAACTGCAATGTGTAGATGAGGAAAGGATTTTTAAAAAAAACAATGAATGTAAAAGAAACATTTAGTTTAGAATATTAGAATATGGATATTTGTTTAATTAATATATATAATATTTTACCATGGTTTACAGAAGAAACCCCTAAAATGTAATTTAGTGTAACAGCAGTTTATATATTAAAAAAATGTGTCTGATATTTTTAAAATAAAAATGCGTATCTAATAGAAAATGTGAAATTATTGTTATTTTAAATCCTCATACCTCACCACCATCCTTCAAAGCATTAAGTTTTACTGAGCAATACATTTTTAATAATTTAAAATTGAAAAAATAAACATATGATCTCTTGTTCTTTATATATATTTATTTATTTATATGTATGCATGTTGCAACAGCAAACCAGTCAGTAATACTGTTCCGTAGCATTCCTTTTACACACAAACTGCAGCCATATGTATGATTTTATATATATATATATA
>CAIGQV010019084.1:4092204-4122777 GCA_903798115.1 Danio jaintianensis
TATATATATAATACTGTTGAAAATAAATATAAGTAGAAATAAGTTTCACTTTCAAATAGATACAGTATATCTGTTACACTAAATGATAATGGGATTTTTTTGCACCCATATTTTGACTTTTTATTTCCACAAAAGTTATATAAAACATTTTGTATAGACATTTTACTTGCATTATGTATGTATATAAATTAGCTCATATTTGCATCAGAGTGGGACAGCTGATCTTAATTATTTATATTAATATTTAATATAATATCATAGTAAATAATATTTATTTACATGTAATGTAATGCTATATATTACATTTACCATAAAACCATTTATGTTGTCCACAATATTTCAATCTTTAATTAAACTCAAGAGCTCATATTACACTATTCTGTCTCTATTCCTCAGAAACATTCTCTATAGTATTTCCAACAGATTTTCAGCACTTTTCCCCTCTGGCTTCTGTTCCACCTGCAGTCTGTCACCTATGTGTCTCATTTGTTAGAACATTTGTGGTGTTCATGAGATATTTGGCACAAGTGTGTGCAGTGATATTCATTTTGGTGCTACTGTCCACTGTCATTTACTGTTGGCCTGACCCTTGTTGACAATGATGTCAGAGGAAGGCAAATGATGTCATGCTGTCCAAAACCTCATCTGGAATGTGAAACTAAGTGACTCAGTAGACATTTTTTTATTGCACAAACACAAAAGGAATGTCACACCAATTTTACATTAAATTAGTCCTTTCTCAATCTTACTCTTATTTTTATTTTTATTGTCTTATTCTTATTCTAATTCTTATTCATATTACAGTATAATTGTGGTCCTACATGCTGATGAGTAATAAATTGTTCCAGCTGGGCTAAAATGCATGCATAATATATTTTATGTGGTTGTATTATTTGTCCTTAGAAAAAAATGCATTTTAAAAAACATGTTAGACTAAGCTATATAGTGAATATATTGTTAACTGTGTATATATTCAAAATATAGCAAAACATGCATCTTTATGGACATTTGTGCATCCTTATGGAAATTATGGTGTTGTCATTGAACTCTTTTGTGCTCTTTTTGGCTATGTTTTTTAAAAAAGGTGCTGTTTTAATACTTCACCCTGATTTTCTTTCATAATCTGTTCAACGCTTGGTACCAAAAATATCTACACTCAGAACCTTCAGGACAAGATGTCCCATTACAGCCCATTAATACTGCAATATTGCATCTGGGTGCCATTCAAGCAAAAACATTATTTGTTAATAGGCTTACATCTTATGAACTAAAAAAAGAATAAGATTTGTACGATTTTTGGCATGTTTTCAGGTTTGTGCTGTAGAGCAAATCACTATTTTATTTCCTGAGCATTGCAAGTGAAATTAATTTAAATTATGTGATTATAATTTTGTGGATTTGTTAGTACAGTATGCATATAAGAGTTAGTTTTGTATTTACAGTGTGAAATAACTGAAATAACTGCATGTGTGTGAGTGGGAGTTTGCAAACTGATATTATAAAGGGTTAACATCCTTAAAGTTATGGTTTATCCAAAAATGAAAATCCCTCACTATTTAGTCACACTCAAGTGGTTATAAATATTTATGATTTACTTTTTTCTGCTGATCATAAAACAAGTTCTTGGAAATATTGGAATATTGGGAAAAAAAAAGCAGCCATTGTCATCCATAGTAGGAAAAACAAATACTATGCAAGTCATTGGCTGTTTTTTCAGCATTCTTCAACATATGTGTGTTCAAAAGTAGAAAGAAACTCAAACTGGTTTGGAACAAGTGGAGAATAAGTAAACGATGACAGAATTTGGGATGAACTATCCCTTTAAAATGATTTTTTTTCTTTCAGTTCTTATTATCAGGATTGATGCTGGAAACAAAATATGCTGATAAAACTAAATATGCTGATATGCTGATAAAACAAAAAGATACTTTTATGATATATGTTTGTCCTTAATGGAACTATGTGTAACCTTTTTTTTTAAATTGACAGATGAGGGTAATGCAAAATCTTCATATCTATATTCCTCTTATGTGATAGCATTTTGAGTTGTTCTAACTAGTTTTTGTATCTGTTTCAGGGTCTCTATGTGTTTTCTGTGTACTTCGTCATGCATAATCAGCTCTTCTGGCCTGGTAAGGCAACCTACACAGTGGAGATGAACGGTCACAGCAGCCCAGACTCCATTTACCAGAGCTCCGGTGCTGCTACTGTTGGCGGAGGAGAGATCAGCAAATCCACGCAGAACCTCATCAGTGCCATGGAAGAGGTGCGTCCATTAACGAGGATCCTGATGCACATTTTGTTATAAATACTTATGCTTAATGTGGCAGTGGCATCTGACCAGTGCTGTAAAGTAACAAATTACAAATGCTCAAATTACTGTAATTAAGTAAGTAGTTAGACTGTACTTTCCCTTGAGTACATTTTTAGTGCCGTATTGGTACTTTTAGTCCACTATTTTCCTTCAGCCTGCAGTCACTACTTAATTTTTTTCTTATTTATGGGGATTGACTAAGTAGAAAAATCTGTCCTGCGATTTCTGTCCAATCAAATCACATATAGAAAAAAAATCACATCATGCTGAACAATTTTAAGACATGGGCGCTTTATAAATGCAGCAAACCATTTGGAAGCATTAAAAGTGTTCAAGAAGATGTCCAAAATCTTTATATGCAATGACTGTTTTGACTATCACTGATGAGAAGATGAAGGATGCCTACTGTATGATGACTGAAATCGCCAAATGGCCCTAAACAATACTAAATGCACTACAGAATATTACGTTTTCACACACATGCACAAATTGCACATAAGCTGTTCACAGCATAATAATCACTACTCATTACTCTTGAGTATTTTTTAAAAAGGGCAAGTTTTTACTCATATTTACTCATAGAGTAATATTTACAACAGATACTGTTATAATGGTAATTTTACTTGAGTATGATTTTTCAGTACTCTTTCCACCACTGCATCTGACAGTATTTCAAACCACACACGTATTTGTAACATTACATTGCTAGGCTTTGGATTTATGCACGTTTGCATAAGCACCTATTTATCTTCCTGGAGCTGAGGCAGAGGACTCTCAGACCTGCGTTTGTTCAGTGGGTCTAAAGAAGTGTTATGTAATAAAGAGGCCTGGTGTGGACGCTCACATTCCTCTGAGCCCTCAATGTAAACTATTCACAGATCCAGGAACGAGGGTGTACGCGAGGGAAGACGGAGGACTCTGAAGAGACCGTACGCTTCCTGGGAAAGATGGGCAGGGATCATAAAAGGCTTTTTAGAGGAGATATTTGGAAAGAAAATATCTCGCTTTCCTTCAGTCTGCAACTTTGCAGCATTAGTATGCTAAGCTGTTCTCAAGACTCTACATCAGGGGTAAAGAATCCTGTCCCTGGAGGGCCACTGGCTAGCAAGGTTTAGTTCTTACCCTAATTAAACACACACCTTAACCAACTAATCAATGTCTGTAGACTCACTGGGAACTTTTAGGCAAGTTTTGCAGCTGGTTAAAGCTAAAATCTACAGGAAAAACACTACACTTCACTATTTATTCACATGAGTTTGGTTTATATTAGGGGTTGGAGAAAAAATTGATTCATCGCTGCATCATGATTCTTTCTCTAGCGATTATGAATTGATTCTCAAAAGTTTAGAATAAATTCTGTGTTCAAATTAGATAGCAATGGTACCGGCCTGCACAGGCGTGAGCTAGAAACATAAATAATAAGCATTGACAGGTGGATGTAAGTATGCTGCAGAATTCTCCTAATTTGGGCAAAGATGGACAAACCTAAGAATTTGAAAGACATGCCTTGACACTGTGCTTCTCATCCAGTGTCCACTGTTCAAATTCCTGCCGCACCATAAAGCTAAACCTCAAGTACTTGTATTGTGTAGAAGCATTGTGTAGTACTACTTAAAATAGTTCTCTGTGGCTCTGAGCTAATAGCAATTCTAAAATAATTTCCAAATACAATTTTTATATAAACATTTTTTGCTTTGAAGACATTATTGTTAAAAGGATATAACAAAAACAATGCAATGCAGTCTTTGTAAATTGTTGTTTCAATGTTACATTCAGAGCTTTTTTATACTAAATATAACTTTGTTAATAAGATAAATATATATTTTTTAAGAGTATTGTCATAGAAACTCCAATTCAGGTTAAAATGTAAAGTTGGAAAGATGTTTTTGCACAGCCGGAAAAAAAAAGGTAGAATCGTTTTGGAATTGAATTGTGACTCCCAGAATCAGAATCAGATAGGATCGTGAGGTCCCTAAAGATCCCCATCCCTAGTTACAATCTGAAACAATATGACAATGTTAAGCAAAGTCAATGGGTTATTATTATTATTTTTTTTTAGAATGGACAATGAGGTGTAGTTGTCGGAGAACCGATGTACTTTCAATAACTTTAATAAATGAATAAGCACAAAACAAACATATGACTGCCACCAAACTGAAAGCAAAACCAAACATAAGTTCTAGGCCTGGTCCTTTCTCTTCTTCCTCTGTCATCACTCTTCTTTTTATAAATCGTGGAACTCGGGACCGGTGTGGCACACAGGTGACACTTATCAGCGCTTCCATCACCAGCCTCGCTCCATTCGTAACAATGATTAATTCATAAAAACGGATTCTATTTAAAGTACTGCCAGTGTTCAAAATGATGAAACATTCATTCATTCATTTTCCTTTAGCTTAGTCCCTCATTTATCAGGGGTTGCCACAGCGGAATGAACTGCCAACTATTCTGGCATATGTTTTACGCAGTGGATGCTCTTCCCAGTACTGGGAAACACCCATACACACTTGCATTCACACACATTCATATACTATGGCCAATTTAGTTCAATTTACCTATACCACATGGGCTATGGAGGAAACCGGAGCACCTGGAGGAAAACCATGGAAACATGTGGAGAACATGCAAACTCCACACAGAAACGCCAACTTGCCCTGGGACTCAAACCAGCGACCTTCTTGCTGTGAAGTGAAAGTGCTAACCACTGAGCCACCATGCCGTTATGAAATCATTTTAAATGTTACTTTGTTACATTGTTGAAGCATCATAACAAAGCTCAAAGGCTATGTGGAAAAAGACTTTTATCATTACTCCATTCCACTTTTACCCTACTATTTACTTTTTTATTTTATTTATAATATTATTTTTTGCTGTCATTGATAGCATTTCCCGTCACTATAGATTTAGTGTGTGGATACAAATGAAGAAGACTGATGTAAGAAATGTGAAAACCAATATCAAATAGCTTCAAATGAAATAATATGTTTCTTCAGCCACAGCTACTTTATTCTAAATAAATACTAAATGTGTTGATGCTACAATTTCTTGCTCAAACTAAATCTTAATTTGAAACCTCAGTATGAGTGGAATATGAATAAGGTTGAGGCAAGACTCTCATTTTAGGGACTCTAACCTCTAGGCCAGACGTGGGGAAACAAAACTAATCCTATTTTGTTTTTGTTCATGAGAGCATTGACTCATGGCTTAAAGAGTCTCGTAGTGTCACATGTGGCCTCGAGACAAGAGGAGGAGGAGGTGGAGAGAAGAAAGGAGGGCTGGTGGTCTCCTCTACCTCTTTAAACAGACATGACTGGGTGCCTGGCGGTGCTCAGTTCAGCCGGTGTACATTCTGTCCTGATCACAGGACTCTTGATGGGCTATTGTACCAGAACGAGGTGTCTGGGACAATTTGTGGGACTGCAGTGACCTCTCCCTCTGTCCTCCTGGGAAACAAAAATATACACACCCAGCCAAAGGAAATGAAGCCACTGCCATTAAGAAGCACATTAAAGGCAGGGCAGGCCACATGTACAGTTTCACAATGTAGTGCTTAATGAGACTAATTGTTCATTACGTTGATGAATGAAATGAGTATGGATTATGTCAGAATGGAGGCAGAAATGCATTTGTGTGATGATTCTCACTGCCTATTCACGAAAAAGTCAACACTTTATTGAGTTGTGTGTGTCTCTTACGAGTGAGAGAATGTTTAAAATGTGTCAACTGCTAAAGAGTTTTCAGTAACACTGCACACATGAATCATGTATTGAGCATTAGCAAACAGTTATTTCATCATTTAAGTATTAACTATACGTTAGTAGACATTATAAGCAGTTTATAACTACAAATGCTGTACTCTTGACTTAAAGCACCTGTATAATGTGCTTAATGATTGTGCTTTCATACTTTGTTGATGATTACATTTTTATTACTATATTAACTATTGCATTATTTTCAAACCAGTTATTTTAGAGTAGTTGGTGGTTTTTAAGGTCATCCAGAATGAGTAAGTAAATGATTAATAAACAGTTCAAATTAACATTTAAATATCTTATTATTCAGGCATATAGTAATAGTTACTCTGTACTGTATGTTGATAAATGCTTTATTAACCAAATTCCTACAGTTTTGTGAGCTCATTTAAAGGGAGAATTTATGCTTTGTAAATCACTTATAAATGACAATTGAAGGCTCAGTCAAGCAAAAATACAAATAAAACTGTAATATTGGACACAAAAAGTATAGTATAGTATTACTCCAGTCTTCAGTCTCACATAATTCTTTCCAAATCATTATTACGGTCTTCGCATGCAAGCAGAAATTCTCCAACTTCCCAGTTACGAACTCAAGGAGGACTCTTGGTTTATTTCTGCCTGTTTCTTGTGCAAATCATATTAAAGTCAAGCTTTATTGAAGATATTTCTTTTTAAATTTAACGTAGCATCCCATTTGTTGACAAGCATTCACTTGGCTAATTGCTGACAATTCTGGAATTGTCAAAAGCATGCTAATTTTACTGTTTATAAAACAGTATATAAAAAAAAAAATTCATAGCACGCACAACACAGACACTCTGGTGTCTCAGAGAATCTTGCATTTCCCAGTACAAAATACACAAAGTGAAGCCATTCAAGTCCAGTTTCCGACCAGGAAACCTGTATTTATGACATTTCTGATCACATGGGAAGTAATGTAATATAATGATTTCCTCCTCAAGAAACAGAAATATTTTGCCCCATTCCCATCTACAACTATAACAGAATTCATTGAAAAATGTGAACTCTGTCTCACCTTTCAACAAACTCTTCCTAGTAGTACAACTCTGTAGACATGGAAGTTCTAGTACCCTGTGAATGACCCCTGGCCCAGACACACCAGTGAATTCAGGCTTGATTTGTGTGCTTCCTTTGAGCTCAAACTAGCTACAAAAGTCTTTTTTATTGCAATGAAGCTTTGAAAAGGGGTCATTATTTGGTTGTCAAGACATCTAAAGACCTCTTTTCTTTTTTTTTTTGGTCATGTTTTGCAGATCTCTGCAGACTGGGAGAGAGCTTCACTGCGGCCCAGCAGTCAGCCGAGCAGTATCTTCAAACCCAGTCCTCAGGACGAGGCCTACATCACTGAAGGGGGCTTCATCAACACCAGTCTGGTGCAGGACGAGGAGTCGCAAGAGTTCGATGACCTCATATTTGCCTTAAAAACTGGTACGTTACATTCTTCAAAAATCCAGCTAAATCCTTACAGATCTTTAGCAATACAATGAAAATGTTTTGGTGAAAACCAGGGCCTGTGTTCACACATTATTATATTTTACCACTGAGAGTTATTCTTAATAAAAACAAAAGCTTTTAGTTCTTTTTTTTTTTTACTGTAGCTACCAGAATTCTATAACTACTAGAATGGCCATAACAGTCATTCTGATCGTTCTCAGATAAGCCATTATATTGTTACATCATATTTACATTTAAAGCTTCTATTGAGATATTAGAATTAAGCTTTGAATGTATGTCATCATATGTTATGAAGTCATTACCCAAAGAATGCAATCTTTTTGGTAATACAGCCTATAAATGTGTACAAGGTACTAGCTGGTCGGCAAAGCTGTGCACCTCACTTTCACGAGTTTTGTGGCACTGAATATGTTGTTTTGAAAGAGACATCTAAAGTAAAGTTATATTTTTGCTATGAGAAAGGTATGTTTATGTTAGCAGGAAGTTGCTAGGGAACAGAGGCATGCATATTTAAAGACACAGGAAAAAGTAACAGATGCTGAAATGCCAGTTATTTTGACCGCTATGGTAGTTCAAGGTAGAAATAATCAGAACTCTTTATGTTTTGTCATTTTAATGAAATAGCAATGTTAGAAAGAAATATACACGCATTTAGGAAAATTGAGGGATATTATAGATTATATAGTTTATAGATATGTGGGTTATATTGTAACAAAGTTGTTAAATTACCAGATAAACAGTCAAAATGACCGCCTCAGTATTTCTAGTGTTAAAATCTATTTAAGATGCTGAGAAAAACTTTTACTAATGAATAGAGTGAGGACTTACGCTAAGAGTAAGGGCGAGGTTTACCTCATTGCTATGGGTAATGTCAGCATGCTTATTAACTATGCGCACAGGCATTGGCTGATATGGGATTTGGCAGGCTTAATAATAATAAAACTACAGCTGTTTTATCTACAGCTATTTTTCAAGTTGCAATGGTTGAAATTCAATCTGTAAAGTATATCCGTTGGCAATTGACCTAAAGTAATAACGTTGTGTGAAGGCTTCGGTGTAATTTCTTACCAAAATGGTGCCATCTGTCAAAATGCTACCGTGAATAAATAAAAATTTATAAAAGTGAATAACATAAATAAGTCATTTAAACAAGTTACTTATTTATGTTATTTATTCACTTTTATTTAACCTGGAAGTCTCAGAGAGATTTCAAATCTGTTTTACAAGGGAAAGCAGGCCAAGGAAAAAGCCTTACAGTAAAAACAAACATAAACATTAACTGAGCAGCTTACATTGTAAGTCTCGTGTTTGCTCCTGTTGGTGTAGTCAATCTGGCAACCTGCATTTGCCTCAAGTCATGTCGGAGGGGGCAGGTGAAAAAAAAAAACCCTCTCACCTCTCAATATTTTGAATGTGGACTGCAATACCTAGTGTGCACTAAATAATGCACCTTTAAGATGTTTTGTGAATGCAGGTCCAGATACTATTCGTTAGAGGAGACCAGATTTTGAGAATAATGCTCAGTCTCTGCACAGGTTCTGGCCTTAATGTGAGTGACAACGAGTCAATTCATGGCAGTCATGATGGAGGAAGCATGGCGAACTCTCAGATCGTCGAACTGCGGCGGATCCCCATCGCAGACACACATCTCTAACCTCACAGATTTTTTTGTACTGAAAATTGTAAAAATAAGAACGATAGTTGTTTTTTGTACTGTTTCTGCCTTTGCACTAAATCTTGCTAGATTTTAAGTTGTCTTTTTTATACGTGGAAATTGAAATTGTCTTTTTATGTATACATATGTGAATATAATTATCACTAAATTAATTTGTAAAAGTTTTTAGCATTGTTGTGAATGAAAATATTAAGTAGATTGAGTGGCGGTTGGCCTGTGAGCCCCGAAATTCTGCTGCTTGATTTGTGTAACACCAATAATAAAAGATTCAAACTCCATTTGGTCTGCGTTTTCTTGCAACTTAATCTTTATCCAGATGCAATTCTTAATAAACACTAATACTGTATTGCTGGCAGTGAAATTACAGTGCATTGTCAGAACTGATTAAGGTATTAATTGAAAGATGACATGCTTTATGTGTATTTAAATAGCTTCGCAAAACAGCTTTACATACTTGTACACACAAAAGAAAAACATGCTATTAACAAAAAATAAGTGTAATAAATGTGAATATGTCAACAAAGTTAATTAAATAAAACATGTAATATTAAAATACACATTTAATTGTAATATTATTCAAAATAGTATTTTTTAACACATTTCTGAAATGCAATCCCAAGCTTTGATTAAGAGGTTAAAATGTTCTTCTAAGAAGTATGCATAGCCTTCAAGAAATAGGCTTAAAGGTAAACATGTTGAACATGAAAATTTCACACATTAAAGAAATAAAATCAGTTTATTTATAATAGAATTTATTAGTTTTTTTGTTTGTTTGTTTGTTTGTTTTTTACTTTGCAGCTCTTCCAATGGGCCTTTTACACTGCAGTATAATATAATATAAGATAATATTCATTCATTCATTTTATTTTCGGCTTAGTCCCTTTATTTATCAGGGGTCGCCACCGCGGAATGAACTGGCAACTTATCCAGCATATGTTTTACGCAAGCAGATGGCCCTCCGGAAACACCCATACACTCTTGCATTCACACACATACACTACGGCCAATTTAACTTATTCAATTTACCTATACCGCATGTCTTTGGACTGTGGGGGGAAACCGGAGCACCCGGAGAAAACCCATGCGAACATGGGGAGAACATGCAAACTCCACACAGAAATGCCAACTGACCCAGCCGGGGCTTGAACCAGCGACCTTCTTGCTGTGAGGTGACAGCGCTACCCAATGCACCACCGTGTCGCCTAATATAATATAAAATATAGTATAATGTAATATAGAGCATCGCGGTGCCACAGTGGGTAGCATGATCGCCTCACAGCAAGAAGGTCGCTGGTTCGAGCCTCGGCTGGAGTTGGCATTTCTGTGTGGAGTTTGCATGTTTTCCCCGTGTTCGCGTGGGTTTCCTCCGGGTGCTCCGGTTTCCCCCACAAGTCCAAAGACGTGGTACAGGTGAATTGGGTAAGCTAAATTGTCCGTAGTGTATGTGCCTGAATGAGTGTGTATGGATGTTTCCCAGTGATTGATTGCAGCTGGAAGGGCATCCGCTGCGTAAAACATATGCTGGATAAGTTGGGGGTTCATTCCGCTGTGGCAACCCTTAGATTAATAAAGGGACTAAGCCGAAAAGAAAATGAATGAATGAATGAATAATGTAATATAATATAATTTAATATAATATAATATAATATAATATAATTTCCACGATCATGTTGTTTACCTGTCATGTGTTCCAGGTGCTTTATGTTATTGTCATGTGATTCCTTTGTTCAGTTTTCTTGCCATTCGTTAGTTTCATTAGTTCCACCTGTGTCCCACCCCTGTATGTATTCAGTTTAATCATGTCTTGAGTTTCATTAGTTCTTTATCCGGCATTATATTGTCATCCTGTTCTTTCGTGTGTTCCTGGCCTGTGAGTGGTTTTGTAAATAAATATACGTTTTTGATAATTCCTGTGACCCGTGCTTTTGTGGGAGAGCTAACCATAACAATAATATAATATACACTTAAAAATATTTACTTACTTTTGCTGCTTGTTCAAGCTACTTATTTAAAATGAGTTGAAGTGACAATTCTTACATTTTTTGAGGGGTACAACTTAATCGTTTTTGCAAGTTTAAGTGGATTGAACATAAAACAATTAAGTTAACTATCGATTTGAGTTGGGACAACATAAAGGAATTGTGTGGAACCCAACATTTGTTTTACAGTATAATATGATTATTATAGTATAACAAGCAAACAGTATTCTTTGTAGATAAATAAGCTTTGATTCAGAATAATACTACATAAAAATCTAGTAAGTCTAATCTAAATCTAATAAGTAAAGTGTGTTTGTTTCTGTTATTGTTTTTATTGACTTCTTATATTAATACCTCTAAACAAATGCTGTCCTCTTTAAAATACATTTATGATTTGCATACTACATTTACAGCTTCCAAACAAACATGCAGTATAGCTTTAAAATCCACCTGACATATGTCTCATCTGCTTATCTGACCTTCTTCAACAGATGGGCCAAAGGTCTAAAATGAGGTCAGCGTTTTCATAATTCCAGACTAGCTTTTGTTTGTTGGTGAGGATGTTTAAAACTGTAATCAGAATATTGCATCGAAACTACACAAAACTATGGAAATCCTCGTCCTTTCTTTCTTCTATTCTCCATCTGTGCATGTTTTTCTACCCTGTAATCTCATTAACACTGCAGTAGCACTCGTTCTTGCCCCTGAGTGGAGGATTGACACCTCTCTTCACGTGGAAAACAACCTGCGAATAGATGCTGCACATTTGAGAAGACCAGCAGATTTTTTTTTTTTTATTGAATCGCAATGTGGTGTATATAAGAAAAATTGTCATTCTGACTGTTTCATTTCCTTCACTGACTTTCTCGCTGGCCTGAGGGGACAGGAGAAGGAAAAAAATGCAATAGATGACCTATGAATATATTCCTCTTATGTTTCTGGAGAGAGTTCAGGGATGTCGGAAGACTTTAAAGTGTGTGTGAGAGTATGTGTTGGACTGAAATGTGCAGTGAGGGAAACCGCTGTGGACTGGAGAGGTTTGCGGTCTGACCTTCTTGGATGAAACAGCAATGGCAAACCCAAGTATAAAGAGCTGCCGTCAGCAATAGTATATGGGCCTACTGCCGAAAATAGCTAAAACATGTCCTCCCATTATAACTAAACAGTCAATAATTTAGCAATTCCTGCATAATCAGGAAAATAACACACCAGGGATGCTGTTTATAAAATACTGTGTAAAAAATGTCTTATTTTTTGATACAAGATCATTTAAAGATCATTTATTGGTCAGATAAACAGATGAGACATATGTAAGGTGGATTTTAAAGCTATACAGTATGTTTGTTTGGAAACACCTTAGCTTTTTTTTTTTAGGGGGAGAAATGAACATGAGTACACACAAAAAATATGTATTTGTCAGTCTTCCAGGTGTGAAATGCCCCATAATTAATTTGTTAAATAAAATGCTCAAATAGTACCGACGTCCATATCCTTTACATCCATATACTTTAAATTACTTAAAATTTTAAGTTCAAATTAATCAAATTAACTTTGTCATTTAAACTTACATCAATTAAAGTGACTTAAAATATCAAGGTAAAATTTGTAAAAACAAAATAAGGCTGAAATCGTATTATCTTACGAAAATCAGTAAAAGTAGTAAAACCTTTGTATCATATTTTTTTACAGTGTACTGAACTGTCTTCAGTGACACATTAGTTTTATAATGTCCTTGTTACACGTTCCATGTACTTACAATAGTAATAACAATAAATAATGCATGATTACACGACACTAACCATATGGCACTTGACTTGACATCAGCTAATACATCATAATCTTTTTGTCTTTGTCAACTTGCCATTACCAAGACAACAAAACATTACTCAGTACTTAAATGTATAGATAAAAAAAGTATTGAAACAATAATTATTGTAAAAAGCACTATACAAATAAACTTGAATTGAATTGAATGAATTGAATTGAATAAACCTGTAACAAGGAAACTGTAAAATAAAGTCTAATAATTTTATCAATTAAAAATCATCTTCAATGATTAAAACTTGTAAACATGTTTACCCCTTTGAAATGAATGCCTTAAAATGGCTTGAAGGTAATTCCAGTCAATAATACAGGGTAATTTACAAGTCATTGTATCAGAATGGTAATACATTCTCATTCTCACAATGTCATTTGCATTTGGCAAACCTGACTACATTTTCAAACAATGTATCAGTTTAGATAATAAAATAAAATAAAATGTGTTTGAAAAATGTTGGTACACTTCTGTTTTAAAGGGAAAATGCTCAGCAATGCTGTTGACTGTTGACATGTAAACAACAACTTGATTTTTGCCAAAGGGAGGTATTTAAGGTTAGTTAAGGTTACTTTTTAAACCAAGGTGAATGTGTAGAAGAAAGCACATCAAGTCCAAAGGTAGCTGTTTCAGTAGCTCCACTCTGTCAATTATATTACTAATTGAAAAGAAACAGATTGTAAGTTAATGATAACCCAAACACTAGTTAGACTTGACCTTATTGGTCAGTGTGGCTCAACTAATGACCTGGACGTGTGTCTAACGGCCTTTCTCTGTCCATTAGATGCTATCTGATCAACTTGAAGCCTCCTTGTGAAAATACTTTACTTTGTTCAGTTTATTTTTCCCTCTTTTACTTTTTTTAAAGGGTGAATACACAATTGCTTTTATTCCATGTGCTAATCAGAGAAGTGTGTGTGTGTGCCTATGTTGCGTTGTACGTGTTTTTGTGACATGTCAGGACACAAATCTGTATAATGACATAGGTATGACACAGGTATTACAAAAAGGAGGTGAAATATGAGGACACAGCTGATGTCCTCATTTCTCCAAAATCTTATAAATCACACAGAATGAGTTTAATCAGAGAGTAAAGCTGTACACTGTTTCCTGTGATGGTTGGGTTTAGGGGTAGGGTGGGGTTAGGGCAATACAAAATACGGTTTGTGCTGTATAAAATCAATGGAAACCTATGTAATGTACCCACTTTTCACAAAAACAAACGTGTGTGCGTGTTTGTGTGTGTGTGTGTGTGTGTGTGTGTGTGTGTGCGTGTGTGTGTGTGTGTGTGTGTGTGTGCATGTGTGGGTGTGTGTGTACGTGTCCAGTTGAAAAAAAAAACAGCATATGTTGATGTTTTAAACCATGGCCCCAGGTTTAAGCTGGTTCTTTGCTGGTCATTTTTTGGTCAGGACCAGCTTAAGACCAGTTAAAACTAGCAGACATGGCTTAAAACCTAATGCATTTTTTTTTGTTTGTTTTTTTGTTTGTTTTTAAGCAGGGTATTGCTATTATTGATTGTGCCTGACACATCTCTGTGTATTTTCAGATGTATTTTACATCAAAAAAAAATTGTATAGGTGACTTTACGATAACACTTTACTTGAAGAGGTGTTCATAAGACCGTCATGAAACCTTTATAATCATGACATGACACATCTCATGAATATGAATGAGATCAGTTATGTCATTTTAAATGCAAAGGTGACATTGTTTGAGGTGCCTTTGTTATGACAACTTGAAATTATCATGTCAACATATATGTGTTGTAAATTTTATAGCACTGCCATTGATATTTTTCTTGATGGTAACTACAGTAGTACAAATTGAATTTGTCATTAAATTGTATAAAAAATGTCATTAACTATTAATGGCGCAGTTATAAATTTATTGGACAGAATTTTGACACTTTTACTGAGAAGTTTTAATGACAAATAAATTTTGTTTCATTAAAAAAAGTGATCGTAAAAGAATTCCTGACACAATTATAACGTTATATAATTGTTTATGACAGCTTTATAAGTTTGTTAACCAATAGAGCTTGTTGTTAGCATATTGCTAAGCTAAAAACATAACTGTGTAAAAAAAAAAATTCAACGTGAAAAGTTTGGATAACAAAAATCACCTAATTAGTATTAAAATAAACTTTAATATAGACTGCCTTTAGAGCTTGCCACTTTTTGTTGATCATTCTGTGTTACAAGAATAGGGTGTAAGGTTAAGAATACGCTACAAATAGTTTGCATTCGCACAAACCAATTTGCTGTAGTCAAAAACACAAAACTGTGACAGTGAAGAGTGCCACTTGCTATGAAGTCGGAGCTTGGTCTTAGAGCCTACTTCAAATTTATTACGAAACAGCAGTCAGAAATGAGACAAGGGAGTTCATGTATGGGGCAAAAAAAGTACAAATTCTGGACCTTTGGCAGGTGGCGGTGGGTCGTTTGATCTACAGGCTACTGGTCTGCTATGTAGGAAGCACTATAGGAACAGAACAATTTTTGTTCCTCACAAAGATGCATTTCCTCTCACAATTACGCAACCCCTTTTATAGACTTTTATATTGTAGGGATGAAAATTATCATATGTATTTGTTTATATGGCAAAACATGTCTTTTTCACCAAGAAGGTCCTTACAGATTCCAAAGGCAGATACTGATAAGATCAGGGCCTGGTGTGTGGACTTTGGGGGTTTTACGATGTGGTCACATGTTGATTGGTCAGTTTGTATGTCTCAGCATTTGGTCACATGATCAAGAAAGATACAAAATAGCTGAAAAATTTTGCTCTGCCCTTTTTCTTGGTCTCTCTTTTCCTGGTCTGGTCTTTTCTTGCTATGCTCTTTTTCCTGCTCTGCTCCTCTCTTGCTCTGGAGGCTATCTTCTCTGACTCTACTGCTATCAGGCTCTCTTTGAGGCCTACTTACTGCTCTTTGTCTCTCTCTCCCTCCCCCTGTCTCTCTCTGTCTCTCAGATAACTTTATTTTACATTTAAGCTGGGTACAATTTATGTCATATGTTTTATCATTTCATGTTTATTCTTTTATACAGTTATTTTGTAATTAATTCAGTTGTAACCATAGAGAATTATTGTCATTAAATCAATTCATTTTCAAGTATTTTTGAATTACTTTTGATTTAACATCAACACTTAATTGTTTCATATTGCAATACAATACAATCACATAACAGCAACGCTCTCACACATTTGTAGCTATTAATACTGCCCTTATTTCCGTTTTTGGTATAAGATTGCAGAAGGATGGTTTGACTAGAAATATACAGCTTTCACCATCATACTGATAAACTTTTTAGTCATTCGGCAAAACTACAGTTCGAACCGCTGTAGTTAAAAACCCATTCTTACAATATGTATCGTCTCTCCATCTCCCCTAGCTAAAGAAAACACATTCCCAGGGCCGAGATCTGCTGCAGCACCCCCAAAACAAACAGATCGTCTTTGAGGTCAGAGGGCTGCAACCTCTTAGATTATGCGCAGTCGGAGTCGGATCAGTTCCAGATGAGTGTACTCCAGTCAGCAGGGAGATGAATAAACTTCACCATATGGCCTGTCTTACCATCTGATTTACATCTGCTGTGACACAGTGTGAGTAGATCGACACAAACGTTAGCGTGCGCAGCTCTGCTGGAATGTAGACCACGGCTGAGGAAGCCGCAGGCCAAATCTAGCACTTGAGATTTTGTTTATAACTAAAGTTTCCTATTGGTTGGGTACCAGATATTATTCTCTGGGGCAGCAGAGAACGGACAGGAAATGATAGTATAACTAAAACATGAAAACTCACACAAGAATTTTTTTTTTTTATCCTGACTCACTTAGTGATCACACTGATCATGTTCTCTTAGTGTAGCAGGCTTTAATGTGTGAATGTAATGCAATTATTAAAACTTGTTTTTGGTTTCAGGTTGTGTTGAAAGACAGTGGAGATCCACAGCAGATAAGCATGGCAATTCGGGTGTGTAGAACAAGTTAACTTTTTTTGTTGTTATGATTTTTATTAATATTATTTAAATCTGCAAACATTACTAAAGATAACAAAACAGCTATATGCACTCATTGAATGAGCATACACTGTACAAATGATTAGCTGACTTTACTTGATTTTAAAACGATAAGGTGACTTTACTTCAAAAAGTGAGAAAAACCCGTTGCCCGTTAAATTGTTTTAGTAAATTAACTATGTGCATGATTATAAAAATTAAGTTAAATCAATTTAACACTTCCAAAGTACACACTCACTATTTTAAGTAAAGTCAACTTGTTGCTTCTGGTTTACTCACTTTTTTAAGTAAAGTAAATAATCACTTTTATACAGTGTGCATGTGAAATCCAGGTGTGCTTGAGCATTTGGTTTGTTCTGAAAATGTTCTGTCCCTAGACTTATGACATAAAAAAATGGCAAATAAATATGCTAAACTATATCACGAAAATAGTGGTCACCTGGAGTAGTGTCACTGGTGTTTCCATTTAAAACTTGGGACTGAAAATTTAATTTATCATTTTTAAATAAAAATAGCTCACAACTTGACTTTTTTCTTCATATTTCCTGAAGATTTCTTGGTCCTCTTAGTTATCACACTGATCACATTCTCTCAGTTTAACAGGCTGTAATGTGTGAATGTAATACAATTATTATTAAGTGTGAACACACTTTTACTCATGAACATGAGACCGCATTTACTTTTAGTGTCTGGACAACAGTCTTGTGTGCTCCACGTGTTTATGTGAAGGATGTTCTCAGTACTGCAACCATATTTGATATTCTGGTTGGGCTTATGGCATTTAAAAACAGATGTGCTGTCTAAATAAACTCTCTCCAGAGGCTTAAGAGCAATAATGATTTGTGGATTCATCTGTGTGCTAACAAGCACTCTTATCATAACTAAAAGTGAACACCAAGTACATTCTGTATTTATTCTTTCATCTAGAGTTATGTAAATAAGAGGTCTTGAAGTCAAATGTGTGGGAGACTGTGCAAAGAGTGAGATATTAAATTAGTAAATAAATAAATTAATAAATATTTAATAATTAATTAATCGATGGGGCAGCATGGTGGCGCAGTGGGTAGCACAATCGCCTCACAGCAAGAAGGTCGCTGGTTCGAGCCCCGGCTGGGTCAGTTGGCATTTCTGTGTGGAGTTTGCATGTTCTCCCCGTGTTGGCGTGGGTTTCCTCCGGGTGTTCCAGTTTCCCCCACAATCCAAAGACATGCACTATAGGTAAATTGGGTAAGCTAAATTGTCCATAGTGTATGTGTGTGAATGAGTGTGTATGGATGTTTCCCAGTGATGGGTTGCAGCTGGAAGGCATCCGCTGCGTAAAACATATGCTGGATAAGTTGGCAGTTCATTCCGCTGTGGCGACCCTAGATTAATAAAGGGACTAAGCCGAAAAGAAAATGAATGAATAATTAATCGATTGATTGATTTATTGATTTGTGTGTTTGTTTTGTTTTTTAGTTAGTTATTTTGTTAACATTTTAGTTTAGTAAAAATTCACAATATTAACTACAATGTAAAAAAATGCTGGATGCCTTAATTTTTTTTGTTGAATCAAATTAACTTTTCTACTCATGTCAACTTACATCAATCAAATTGACAAAAAATATTAAGCCAAACTTTGTATAACTTTAAAAAAGTTGAAACCTGATTAACTTATTAAAATAAGTTAAAGCAACTTTAAAAAATATTTGTTGTCTTGATTTTGTCAATTTCTTTCTTTATTTGTACTTATAAAGTATTATCTTATTCTACATCCCTAAGCTTACCCAATACCTAAACCCAACTACTATCTTACTAACTATTAAAAAGCAGCTAATTAGCAGTTTATTGATCTAATAGTCTTAGTTAATGGTGTGTTTATGGTTTGTTAATAGTGTTAATTGTACAATAAAATGAAGTGTGACCTTTGTTTATTATTCATTCATTTGTTCCTTTATTTATTTATTTATTTATTTTAGAATCGCTGACAAAAAAAAGTTACAAAATAGAGAGTTAACAAGTCAAGGTATCATAGTTTAGCCTGGTGTGCCAGGCTATGTCTCAGTAATGATACATGATGCCTGTCAAGAACCTTGACCTTTCAGATCTGGTGAACGTTTGATATCAAGATAGAAACTGATCCTGTTTTAGGTGGGCCTTGCCAAGATGTCCAGACATTTGCTCTGGATTTCCAGACTTGAACCAAGGTTAAGGCAGTTTCCAAGAATAACAAACGTTACAGCGGTGGGTGATCATGTGGTCTTGGCTTGCAGAAATTTGGCTTCAAAACTTTGAGTCCCAACCTACTCTATGAACCACAGTCTGTTTCCAGTGCACTCAAGATGATATTTACCTTAACTGCATTGATGTTTTATCTTTTTTTTTTAAAGAATTCTCAAGAACTTCAGGTTGCACTTTATATTAAGTCACCTTGACTAGGTACTTACATTAAAAATTAAGTACTACTTTATATGTTCATAGTGTATTGTGCAATGTTTTTGATGTTTCTATTGAGGTGGGATACGGGTAAGGTTAGGGACATGTTTAGTGGTATGAGTAGATTTAAGTGTGGATTAATGTATAAGGGATAGGTAAACAGTGTAATTATAAATGTAATCACAGAAATTAATTAAAAATAAAATGTCAATATGTAAAAACAAACATGTATGTACATAATAAGTGCATTGTACCAAATGCATTGTAATTAAGGCCACTTAATA
The DNA here is from genome assembly GCA_903798115.1 of Danio jaintianensis. NCBI lineage: Eukaryota > Metazoa > Chordata > Actinopteri > Cypriniformes > Danionidae > Danio > Danio jaintianensis. The sequence continues at coordinate 4,111,941 of CAIGQV010019084.1, forward strand.
TAAAGTGGGACTGAACTTCATAATTGCACACCACAACTTTGAACCACATAACAACTGGTGATAAATTGAACATTTTCTCAATTCTCAATCTCATGCCATTGTCACTGACAGCCAGATCTTGGTCTTGATGTGGTCTGGTTCTATGGGGGTCTGGTTTTACTATGTAATGCAGTACAGACTTGCAGCTTTGTCAGATTGTCCGAATAGCCAATGTGTCCCACATGCTGAGATCAAGAATACGGGCATTCTGTTTATACTTTTAGTGCCTTTTCAAAGACCAAATAGAAGGTTTAAAGCCAGTTTTGTTCCTTATTGACCTCAATTAGTGAAAGTCAGTCAGTCATTGAGACTGAAGCTGCTCTGGCGTTCTGTTCAGCACTCTCTGGAATCTCCTCTATATTTAGTGTAGCCTGTACAACTTGCCATAAATCTCTGACAACTTTTTGCACACTTGGCACACCGATATTGCTAAATCTGCAGTGCAGTAAAAGGCTGCAAGAACAGGAAGATCACAGTAAATATAATAATAGCATTATTGAAGGTATATGTTCTACTTGATAATGCATTAAATGGCTGTAATGAAGTCCATCAGTTTTTGCCTTTCAGCTTTCTATGTGATGGCAAAAGATGAAAAGCAAAAGCTCAGATAAGACACTTGAACTTCAGCTTTGGTCTGAATCCAACAGAACGTCCTCCATCGTAGACAAAGATATCTTCCTTTGCCTATTTTCTTTCCTTTTTTCTGCCTTCCCACACCACTCAAGTGTCTCAGTTTGAAACAAGTTGTTTAAGCATTTATTTGTGACCCTGAACCACAAAACAAGTCTTATGTAACACTGGTATATTTTAGCAATAGACAAAAATGCATTATATGGTCCAAATGATACATTTTTTGTTCAACACAGAAAATTATTAGATTATTAGAAAAATAGAAAGTAAAGCTCATGTTCCATGAAGATATTTTGTACATTTTCTACTGTAAATATATCAAAATTAACTTTTTTTTATTAGTAATTTGCATTTAGAAGTTAATTTCCTCATTATTTACATTTTTTGAATCGTCATTTTGCAAATTTTTTAAATAGTTTTATCCCAGCCAAATATAGGTAATAAGTAAGTATGTACGGTATATATTAATGGAAAGCTTATTCATTCAGCTATTAGGTTATGTATAAATCTCAATTTTTAAAAAAATTGCACTTATCACTGACCTTGTGGTCCAGACTTATATTTATTCCTCTGCAGATTCTGCATGTCACCATGGCTTTAAAATGTAGGCCAGCCAGCAAAAACTGTGCAGGTAAATTTCAGTCTCTAGAGGCACTAGAGGCTTCAGTATTTAGATTGTTTGCTAGGAAGCCCCTCCCATGTCAGAGACACTGGTTCAAGTCCTGCTGGAGTAGTATGAGTAAAACTGGACGGGTTATGTTGGTGCCATGACTTACGGGAGCAATGTGAGTGTAATGGAAACCAGCTTGTAGGAGCTGTATTTGTAAACCTCACTCCCCTGATCTCAAGAGGTGCACTAGCAACTGACGCTACAGGCTGCATTTCTTTGTATCCTCATTGGCATGTCTGCGTCCCATGTCTAAGATGTCTACTCAGATACCTTTTTGAGCAGCATAAATAGGACTAGAGGGTTGTGACCCAGTAAGAGAGGCTGGATAGTAAAAAGCTGTGGAGGTAATCTTTAAGAGACACACTGACTGACATTAGAGTCTGTGGTCTTTAATGTCCTTGCTAGTGAACCCATGTTCATGCTGCAGGTGCTAAGCTGGAGTAGTGCGAGTAGAACCGGAGTGGTTGCACTTTTAAGAAAGTATATTTGACTCAGTATTAAAAAATCTCTTTTTAATTGAAAAGACGGCTAAATACGGTAGCACGTGTAAGTCATGTGTTAATACTAAATTACTTTGTTGGCGAACTTCGGCTAAGGGATATTATAATGACCAAACCAACATTTCAGATGTTTTACAATGTGATCGGTCTGCTAGTTTGTCCATTAATGTTTTCCCATTGTGCTAAGTTTTGACATCACATGATCTGTTAAAACAAAAGCACATGACTTTTTTTAATGCGCATGCTGGAATTTATTTGAAAAATGTGTTTCCCTCCTAGTTTATAAACATTTATTCTTATCGAAAAAAAGGTTCTGAGTATTCTACCCATTTAAATGCCCATCTTGGCATTTTCATTAAGATTTTTTTAATGCAATATTCCTAAAAGTGAATAAAAATAAGTGGATTGAAACATAGCTGTTGAAACTGCTGTGAACCAAAAAAGGTTTGATATTACTGCACAACAGAAACAAGTTTTCACTCAACTGGTAGCATCTGAGCAATTTATGCCCTCAAACAAACTTATTTAGTGAACTGAAAAACTTAGATTTTCCTTTTTGTTGTTGTTGTTGTTGTTGTTGTTGTTGTTTTTGAGCCATTGGCATGTCTTCCTCAGTTCTCTGTAAACCATTGTTTCAAACATGTGAAGAACATGGTGGAACAACAGATTTGGCCTTTACAAGAAGACTACACAATAAATAAGCCTTAAGCCTGACATTAAATAAAATCGTTGGCAAAGTTCCTCACGCACACAGCATAAGTTATCAGTCAAACCAAGAGTGTTGGCTAATGTGTGATTACACTGTTTGTAGAAGCTGCCCTTTGCTCTCTTATCTCCAGCCAGTTGTAAAGTGGGTCAGATTAAGTGGGTAAAAATATGAGAATCCTGCTCTTGTTTTGATTAATGCTGCAGGTATTAGAGGTTTGTTATGGAGTCAACTTTTGCATATATAAATATATAGTGGTGATAGAATGAGCTTGACCTTGAGCTGGATGCATATATACAGTATTTTAACGACACAGGCTATTTTCAAAAACAAGGTCAAGGTCAATAATTAATCCATATCCTAACCAAGTGTTACTTATTTTTTTCTTTGCATGACTGGTAATTATTTCAAAATCGGACATTATATTGCATATTTCCAATAATAGTTTACCAATCAGTGCTTTACTGTGCGGTGTTAAACAAATCATTTATTGAGTGCGTTGAAGCGTTACTGAAATACAGAAAGATTCTGGTAAAGTTTGTGCCTGGAATTGTTTGTCTCTTTCTCCTTTACCCTGTGGCATCTTTTTATACTCCTCATACCAGCTGGGTCAGAGCATTTGTAATGGTGTACACACCTGTCGTCTCATTGAACAACACTTCACAACAGAGAAAGAGAGAGAGAGCAGCAGACAGATAGTATAAACCAAGAGGACATGCAAATAAATGTCACCCTGGACTACAAAACCAGTCTAATGTTGCACGAGTAATATCCAAAACACTTGTATGGGTCAAAATCATCCATTTTTCTTTCATGCCAAAAATCAGTAGAGTATTAATAAGTAAAGATTATATTCTATGGAGATATTTTGTACATTTCCTACTCTAAATAATCACAAATATTTATTTTGATTATATATATATATATATATATATATATATATATGTATATATGTGTGTGTGTGTGTGCGTGTGTGTGTGTGTGTGTGTGTGTTCTTCAAATGTTGTTTTCCTTTTTTTGAACCCTCAGATTTTATTATTTAAATTTCACAAGTTTTACTAATTTAGTATTTTTTGTTTGTTTTTTGAATCCTCATATATATATATATTTTTTAAATAGCCGTATCTTGACAAAATATTGTCCTATCATAACAGTATTTATCATAACATAACATTTATTCAGCCATCAGTTGATGTATAAGTCTGTTTCAGAAAATGTACACTTATGACAGGTTGTGTGGTCCAAGTTCACATATATAAGCAGTCCACATATGAGAATATTGATCATCTTTATTTTTCAAAAAACCTTTTAACGTGTGTTAAAGTTTATTTTTTTCTTTCTTACCAAGTCTGATAAATTTTCATATATCTATGTATACTATTCATATAAATACATATTTTTATGTCCTCTCGGTTGCCCAACACTGTCGATTTTGGAGCTACTGTATGTGTCAATGTCATTCTGTATAACTTCTGCACATTTTATGCAGTTATGCAACACTGCACCTCCTACATCTGTTAAGCCATTATCCATCTCATGTGTCTCTCACTTTAAAGCTAAGCTGACCTCACATTATTGGTTTGTGTGTAGTTGCTGTTGTAAAATTATAAAATGTCCTTCTCATAACCTTCAGCAATACCCTGAATTCTACATTCCTTGAATATGAATGTGTCATGAACCGCCCACAACAAACACCAGTAGAAACCAGGCTGCTGTTTTTTTTTTATTATTGTGCTTATTGTTAATACAATAACTACAGTCATTGGTTGTCAACCTTTTACTTTCGATATAATGTTGTTTGAGATGTTAATGCTCACCAATATTTGTTATTAATGTTTGTATGTTAATGTGTTGTTTGGATTACCAACTTTTAAAAGTTAAATGCTTTAACTGTTCTGCCTGAGTGGCCTAACTGTGCTCATCATAGACCAAATGATGGCCAATCAAATCAAAGATCAAAGTCCAAAAGTAATATCCAGTGATGCTAACTTTTTGCTAAGTTTTTGTCAAATTGTCCAATATCAAATTACTGCCCAAACTGTCTAATGTCAAACTAATGATTTATGTAATTTAAGTAATTCATGCTAGCTAAATAAATGAATATATATATACAGGGGTTGGACATTGAAACTAAAACGCCTGGTTTTAGACCACAATAATTAATTTGTATAGTTTTCATCTTGGGAATGACAGATACAAGTCCTGCACCGTGGCACAAGGGACTTTGAGCCATTCTTCTTGCAGAATAGTGGCCTGGTCATTACGTGATGCTGGTGGAGAAAAAAAAGTTTCCTGACTCGCTCCTCCAAAACACCCTAAAATGACTCAATAATATTTAGATCTGGTGACTGTGTAGGCCATGGGAGATGTTCAACTTCATTTTCATGTTCCTCAAACTACTTTGTCACCAGTCTTGCTGTGTGGATTGATGCATTATCATCCTGATAAACTGCACTGCCTTCAGGATACAATGTTTGAACCAATGGATGCACATGGTCCTCCAGAATGGTTTAGTAGTCCATGGCAATAACTCACCCATCTAGCACAAGTATTTGTCCTAGGGAATGGCATGATATTGCAGTCCAAACCATCTCTGATTCACCCCCATGCTTTACTCTGGGCATGCAACAGTCTGGGTAGTATGCTTCTTTGGGACTTCTCCACACTGTAACTCTGGATGTGGGAGGACACCACCAGTGAAGGTGGATTCATCAGAGAACAATACATGTTTCACATTGTCCACAGCCCAATATTTTCACTGCTGGCACCATTGAAACAGACGTTTGGCATTGGCACGAGTAACCAAAGGTTTGCCTATAGCAGCCCGGGCATGTATATTGGCCCTGTGGAGCTCCCGAGAAACAATTTTTTAATTACAATCCGGATTAGCACCCGTGCATCTCTTTCAGACAGCTTTCTCTTACGTCCACAGTTACTGGGTCACGGTTTGGTATGTATGGTATGATATGGTAAAAAAAAATAATCTCCAGTAATTTCTTTTTATGTTTATTTTGAACTGGCAGAAGTGTTTTGTTACAATCAGCTACAGAACTGAAGAGCATTGTGATGCAAAACTGTTAAATAAACAATAATGAAAAATAAAACATTATAATTAGGAAACTGTTGATATATATATATTTATACAACAGTTCTGTCTGGTTCTTGAATCTGATTGGCTGATAGTCGTGCAATATTCTGCAAATAATATGCAAATAATAAATCTTGTCCAGCCTCTTAACCCTTTACCCTTGTGTATTACTCCGCCCACATACAGCAACAAGCAGAGGACACTCTACAGGTTGACAAATATTGCTGCTGTTGGACAACATAATTTACTTTTGAGGGTTTTTTATTCGAGAATGTAGTTGTTTAGATTGCAACTATGCAGTTTATTTATAAGGATAGTGCATATTTTAAAATATTTATAATTTATAAAAGCAGAGCAAAAATGTTGTCCATCCACAAGATGGCGACAGAGACCGCATAATAAGCCCTTAGAAGATAGAAACAGCGTACTTTCTAACTACAGTTGATCAAATCATTAATTAAACGGGTAAGTGATATTGTAAGTCGATCTCTTTCTTTTGTATGTTGTAGTTCTGTATTTATACAATATAATTGTAGTGTATTTAGTGTAAGATGGGACTCACATATCAGGAATGTGTGTATTTTGTGTTGGCCACTCTTTGTATAACCCTGAGTTACTTTTTGGTTGGCCATCTGTTTGTTTCTAATGAGTCTCCTGTTTTCCTTACTGCAGACTAGTTCAGTAAACAGAAAGAAAGAAGAAATGCATTTTTTTAGCGTTTTTCCTTATCGCAAACACAACAGTAATCTTTTTTTCGGGGTTAATTATTGTGATCTCCCGATTGCAACAGAGAAGTACTGGGAGATATCTCTGTAGACTGATGGCATTTCATGCTGTTCAGCCTTATAATCTTAAAATGTGAGCAGAATCACCTGTTTTGTCATAACTTTAGATATTACGCTAGAGAATCATTCAAATACTAGCTCTAAAGTGACGTTGGTGAATTAGCAACGGTTTCTGCTGTTCTGACGTCAGCTGCAGATGTGAATGAATGGCGGAAGAAAGTGGTTCCTCATACAAAAGGATTTTTAGACTCTCCGTGTTTGGTTTTCATTTTAATATACACGATTGTGGGCGACGCGGTGGTGCAGTGGGTAGCACGTTCGCCTCACAGCAAGAAGGTTGCTGGTTCGAGCCTCGGCTGGGTCAGTTGGCATTTCTGTGTGGAGTTTGCATGTTCTCCCCGTGTTCGTGTGGGTTTCCTCCGGGTGCTCCGGTTTCCCCCACAAGTCCAAAGACATGCGGTACAGGTGAATTGGGTAAGCTAAAATTGTCCGTAGTATATGTGTGCGAATGAGTGTGTATGAATGTTTCCCAGTGATGGGTTGCAGCTGGAAGGGCATCCGCTGCGTAAAACATATGCTGGATAAGTTGGCGGTTCATCCCGCTGTGGCGACCCCAGATTAATAAAGGGACTAAGCCGAAAAGAAAATGAATGAATGAATGTATACACGATTGTGCTGTCGAACTGTTGTATAAACGCAATATCACACTCATCAGTGCGATGTGGCTGTATATCGTCACTGGTGGGACACTAAGGCACTCAGCCTCATGCCAACGCAGGATCCCACCAGTGTTGATATACAGCCACATTACACTGCTACTTGTGTGATATTGCTAATATATATATATACCCCAAGCAAATTCCATTTCACAATTAACCACTATAGAGCCATACATCAGACTCCAGATTAAGTTTTCATCATTAGGGTACTCTTGGCAAGTGATAAGAGACTGAACTGCCACTTATGAAAAGAAATGCATAGTTGAAATCTAAACTACATTCTTACATAAAAAAAGCTCTCAAAACTTAGTTATATGGCCGCAGTATTTGTCAAACTATAGTGAGTTTAGTCCTATACATTTATTAAAATAATAACTTGTGAAGATTATTAATAGTAAGCAACTTTTGGTCACCACTTTCAAAAAATTTGACTTCAATATGTTCATTGTGGAATTGATTGTGAATTTAAAAAAAGATTACAAATTTGGCTCATTCTATATTTCATTCAAATCCTACTATGTGGCTAACTATAATTTGGGGGATTTTGCCCTAAAAAACTTTCTGTAGTTTGTAATTGTAAAGGATGAGAAGTTCAGTGTTCTGGCATACAGTTAGGAAAGTCCATAACCGAGAGTAAGAGAGGCGTGTGTATAATGCATTCCTTTCACACAACTCTCAGTGCTGACTCAACCTGTCGCAATCACTCTCTGACTTGCAGGATGTGAGAGAATCCAGGGGCTTTTTTTCATTTGGCAACTCTTTACACACACTGATATTAACGGAATGAGTCAGTGAATCAACACTCTTGTCCCCGAATGGCCCCAAATGATGTGTCCCAACGAGAGGAAAAGACTTAAACAACTAAACAAGACATGATTAAAAAGAATCTGAGAAAGGAGTATCCCAATTTATCAAATGGTTATGGTAAACGCCTGTGGTTTAATAGTGTGGTCTTAAAGAATTCAGTATTATTGATGTTATTATATGTTAAAGTAGACTTATTTTTTTTTTTATACTTGTTGTTTTTATTTTAAGTAATGTATTTGTTTTTTTGCCGTCTGTATTAAGATTTTTAAATTATTATTTCAAATCATTTTATAGGTATTTTCAGTGACATTATTTCTACACAGAATAATGTCCTTTTTAAGTTAAAAAGATCATTTTGTCCATCATTAACTTTTTCCATGAGTTTTATCCAAGTTTTAGTTTTTACCTTATTTAGGTTTAGTTATTTTTAAATATTTTACTATGTAAACTAAACAAATAAATTTTCAATGATCAAATTATATATATTTTTTTTATTTTATTGTTAATTTATTTTATTTTACTTATATTTTATTTTACTTTTATTTAATTTTTTTCTAATTCTTATTTCATTTTAAAAAAAAATATTATTATTTAATTACATTTTGTTTAACAAAAATGACCCAATAGAAATGATACAAGTGAGATGAGAGAGCTGCTTTAGTGAACTGTCAGTGACAGATTTGTGGGTTTGAGGAAAGGATGTTTTCTCTGAGTCCGGTAATGAACTGAGGGGCAGCGGGTGGCATCATGTGGGTGTGTCTGCTGACCCGCTGCTCATTGGCCAGATCTGGGGGCACAGTATTATTGCGTAGCACTGACTCCCATATTTACTGCTGAATCATGACAGAATGAAGACGGAGCTGAAGAGAAAAGAGCGCGGGAAGAGCAGGACTAATCGTTTGGAGAAGCTAGAGTTCAGTTACATAGTTTAAACATCCTGCTTCCTGCTAGTTCAACATATGCAAACTACTACATTTTACTAGATTTAATTGACTTCAAAGTTTATCTCTGTTCTGGTGTCAAATACATCATCAAATATGCCAATACCTACCTGTACTTTTCACTAAAGTAGATATGAAATAAACTGTATACTTTAACAAAAACTATTACTTCATTAATAAATTAATAAGGGATTTTTTTTATGTGTTAATTAAGTTTGATAAAAATCTAAAAAACTAATTTATAATAAACATTGTACTTTGAATTATTCATTCATTTATTTATTTTCTTTCGGCTTAGTCCCTTTATTAATCTGGGGTCGCCACAGCGGAATGAACCGCCAACTTATTCAGCATATGTTTTATGCAGCGGATGCCCTTCCAGCTGCAACCCATCACTGGGAAACATCCATGCACACTCATTCACAATTTAGCCTACCCAATTCACCTATACCACATGTCTTTGGACTGTGGGGGAAACCGGAGCACCCGGAGGAAACCCACGCCAACACGGGGAGAACATGCAAACTTCACACAGAAATGCCAACTGACCCAGCCAAGGCTCGAACCAGCGACCTTCTTGCTGTGAGGCGATCGTGCTACCCACTATGCCACCGTGTAGCCCTTTACTTTGAATTAATTGTAAATCATTTTTATTGATCTTCTGTCATGGTGGTATTATAATGTTTTACTGAATAACCAGGGCTGCCAATGCCTAGCTCATTAATTAATGACAAATATTTCAATTTCAGTATTGGTGTTTTGAAAGTGGGCGGCGCAGTTTGTAGCGCTGTCACCTCACAGCAAGAAGGTCACTGGTTCGGGCCTCGGCTGGGTCAGTTGGCATTTCTGTGTGGAGTTTGCATGTTCTCTCCGTGTTCGCGTGGGTTTACTCCGGGTGCTCCGGTTTCCCCCACAAGTCCAAAGACATGCGGTATAGGTGAATTGGGTAAGCTAAATTGTCCGTAGTGTATGTGCGTGAATGAGTGTGTATGGATGTTTCCCAGTGATGGGTTGCAGCTGGAAGGGCATCCGCTGCGTAAACCATATGCTGGATAAGTTGGCGGTTCATTCCACTGTGGTCGACCCCAGATTAATAAAGGGACTAAGCCGAAAAGAAAATGAATGAAGGAATATTATATTATCAATATTATTGAGCCACTTTAGGGTGTTTTGGAGGAGCGAGTCATGAAACATTTTCTTCCACCAGCATCACGTAGTGACCTGGTCCCTATTCTGCAACAAGAATAGCTCAAAAACCCTCTGGCCACTGTGCAGAGCTTGTTTCTGTCATTCCCAAGATGAATTGATGCTGCATTGGCTGGAAAAGGAGGCCCTACACCATACTAATAAATTATTGTGGTCTAAAACCAGGCATTTCAGTTTCATTGTCCAATCCCTGTATATTCCTACAGAGTCATATTGTTTTTCCACTCTTTAACCAATATTTGTACTGTATGTCTATCTGAAAAATATGTAATGCTATTTATTTCCCTTTGTATCAGAATTATCTTGGAAGCAGAATTATCTTGAGTACAGTTTGAAGCTTTAACTGTTACTATAATTGTGAAAAGTAATTGTGCTTTTAATTGAGCAAACATTCAAAGCAGAAATAGTCAAACAATTCTTTGCTGTGTTTATCAGGACTCATGTCAAGTTTAGGACGGGTGTAAATATATGCTGGGACATCATGTATGCAATGCGGGGGACGTTACACAGAGACATTCTACCATTTTCACACTCACAGGGCTTCATTTCAAAGGATTTTGACTGTGCTGTTAGTATCTGGCACCTGAACAGCTGTTATTTCATTTCAGCTCTGGAGAATTGGAGGAGGGAGATGTTGACAACTATTAAATTCACACAATTAACTAATGATTTAAAGTTGGACAGATGATAAGGAATCTTTATTTTCTTAGAATTCTTTATATATATATATATATATATATATATAT
>CAIGQV010019084.1:4127777-4169034 GCA_903798115.1 Danio jaintianensis
TGTGGTATAGGTAAATTGGGTAAGCTAAAATTGTCCGTAGTGTATGTGTGTGAATGGGAGTGTATGGGTGTTTCCCGGTGATGGGTTGCGGCTGGAAGGGCATCCGCTGCTAAATGCTAAATGTTCTACCTTATTGTAGAAAATCTCAAATCATCTCAAACTTGCACTCTGCTCTGCTGGTGGACCTTTCTTTGACAAAAATAGATCAAACTATAGAAACCTGTGTGTTTCTTTTCCTGGGGAGTTGAGTTGATGGACTTATGAGCTGTTCACAATTATAACTCAACTGAGAGAAGTGGAGGAGCAAATGCAGACACTCCCCCATTGCATAAGCCACAATTGTTATGATATGAATCTCCCAAGATCAACTGTACCAAGTGTTTCTCCATCAGCATTTAGCATGTCGGGATAAAACCCAGACTGCTATTCAGCCAATATCCACCTGTGAGAGTATGCATTACCGGGGTCAGTGTCATGTCATGCCCGAGACATTTGAGGGATCTGGGCAGACATGTTTCTTGTGTAAGCAGACGCTCACTCTGAGGATCAGATGTTGTGGAAAATTAATCAAGCCAAAATGTGTTCATCATTTCATCAAAACAAGACATGGATACTGTGCGTGTGTTTATAGATGTCATGAGGGTCTCAATATTCATAGTCAAACTGCACTGGAATAAACTTATTTGGACTAATACATTTTACATCAGTTAATGCTTTACTGATGCAGCATTTCGATTAAATAATAGCCTATTATTGGATGTGCTACAAGGGTTTAGGGCATTAAGGCCCAATATTAAAAAGTGAATTGACTGAGATTCATGAGGCATAATTTCTCCAAGGGATTGATGACAGAATTGTATTTAGTGAATTTTTTTTTTTTTTAATTTTAAATATTTATTTATTTCAATTTTTTACCAAACATTTCTCCCGCAATTTGGGTTGCAATGGAATTTATTAGAGAGTAGTTTTGGCCAAAATCAGCTTCTGCTATCAAGAATGTAAGCATTGGTATTGAAAAAGATCTGCATGTAATACTTCATTTCTATCAAATGCACAAACTGCCTCATTATCATGAAAGTTATTTACATTAAGGTGTGGTGTGTTTCTGTGCCACTATCAACACCATACGAAAAAAGCAAAAAATAACACATTTCACACTGTATACAAAAGCAGCTAAAGTGCAGAAGTACATGGTATGCTTTCACACTGACAGCACTGAAATTATTTTTATAACAACCATACATTGTAAGAAGCTTATTGACGTTCCAGAGAGAATTACTGCATATTACTAACTTGTAATTACTAACTTGATAATGATAATTCAAGTGAAGAGGTGGAGCATTCATTCATTCATTCATTCATTCCTTTTTTTTTAGGCTTAGTCCCTTTATTAATCTGGGGTCGCCACAGCGGAATGAACCGCCAACTTATCCAGCATATGTTTTACGCAGCGGATGCCCTTCCAGCCGCAACCCATCACTGGGAAACACCCATACACACTCATTCACACACAAACATACACTACGGATAATTTAGCTTACCCAATTCACCTATAGCACGTCTTTGGACTTGTGGGGGAAACCCAGCAGAGGCTCGAACCAGCGACCTTCTTGCTGTGAGGCGACAGCGCTACCCACTGCGCCACTGCGTCGCCCGAGGTGGAGCATAACATATTTATTTTAAGTTTTGATTTCGGTCTGTGTATCTTACATACTCCGTATTTTTAGAATAGATGCTCTTAGATCTGAAATATTTACAGTAAAACTGCTTTATAAATTTGCACATTATTATTGATGAAATAAATGCTGTCACTGGGGTAGTGTCTTTACAAAAGGTACATGTTTGTACCTAAAAGGTCCACATCGGTACCTTAAAGGTACCTAAAATCATTTCCATTTCCTACACTGTGAACATGGCAAAACACAGGTGCTTCTGCTAGTAGTTCTAGAAACTGTGTAAAAATTCCTCCAGAGCAAAAGCCATTAAAAACACAGCTTCAATCACGTTCACAGTTGATTATGTTGAACGCCATCTTTAATGTCTTTGATGTCCATATGACCACACATTGATGGCATTTTGACCACCAAAATAACAACACGAAAAGTATTTTAGTTTTATTCATCTGAAAGCTTTAATTGCAAATTTCAATTATACTGGATTTTGTATCCCTACAACTATCTTGATGTCAAAACAACATCAAATTGACATCTAACAGGACAGTCCTGTAATCCAGGGGTGTCAAACTCAGTTCCTGGAGTGCCGCAGCTCTGCACATTTTAGTTCCAACCCTGCTTCAACACACTTACCTGTAGATTTCAAACAAGCCTGAAGGACTCAATTAGTTTGATCAAGTGTGTTTAATTAGGGTTAAAGCTAAAACTGTGCAGAGCTGCAGCCCTCCAGGAACACTTGTGCTGTAATTGATTTTTTTATGTTTCTTTATATATCAATGTTAAACTTCAATTTGATGTCACCTTGACATTAAGGTAGTCAATTGACACCAAATTGATTTGCATTTTTGATGTCACTGGTACCCAGTGCAAAAGCTGCTAGATAATCCCATCCAAAATTCATACAGTATGAGCCAGCATTGCTATTTGTTGGCCTAAATAGCAAATGTTTGATTTGATGGCATGAAATGTCTTTTATGGGGCCAGGAATATCCAGCGAGGCGGACAAAAAGAACTGGGTTAGTGGTTCACGTGAGTCACTTCCTCCTGGCAGCACTGACCTCACACTCGCCTTTCTCTGCACTGAAAGCAAATCAACACCGTTTATCACAGACATTCAGAATACAACATACTGTGCATTTTAACTTTCAACTCCGACATTCAAAGGTAGTTTTAATGGACATGTAAATGGAGACGGAGGCAGAAAAATGTGTGTTTGTGCTTGTGTTCAGACGGCAGTTCTCCAATCTGTCGACTCCTGCACCTGCTGTTTTGCAGCTCAGAGGCGCAGGAGGGGTCAAGGCTCATCATGACTCAGGAACAGAGGAGAAACGGAGGGTATGTGAGTCAGCCTGTTGCCTAAAAAGGAAACTGGCTGGTGCTGGAAGGAGTAGGGCATAAAATATCACTCCCTCCACCTGCAGAGGGAGAGGGAACTCTACATCTACCAATAAAAGTTTGGCCCAGGCCCTATTTGGTGTGGTGTATTCTTAGAGATTGATAAAAATGTTACATAACATGCTCAAGACTCATTTCATAATGGAGAAGATATATTCAGTTGCATTAACTGTTGATACATTAGGTCAGGGTAAAAGTTTATGTATTCAGTTTTTAAAGATTTATGCATCGCTATAGGTCAATAAAATGCAAAAACAATAACCGTTTACAAACAATTTCCAATCTTCCAATGGTCAGACAGAATATATGCGATTGCTTAAAGGGATAGTTCACAAAAAAATAAATAAATTCTGTGATTACTCATACTTCACTAGATTCAAACCTTTATTACTTTTTTCTTCTGTTGAACACAAAAGAAGATATTCTGAAGAAGCTGGAAACCTGTAACCATTTACTTCTGGTATTTGTTTTTCCTGTCTAAATCAATGATTACAAGTTTTCAGCTTTCTTCAAAATATCTTTTGTGTTCAACAGAAGAAAGAATTTAGAACCACCTGAGGGTGAGTAAAATATGTAATGTAAAATATAAAATAGTGAAATATCCCTTTAGGCTATTAAGATACATTCTTTTTTTTTCTACTAATGTTAATGTATGTTAATTTATTTACTCATTTAGTGGTTATAATCTACAGATTATTTTTAAATTATTATATTTTTATTGTTAATCTAATGGTTTATTATTCTTATTCTTATTATGCATTTAGGATTGTTTATTTATTATCATAAACAATTATTTGTTTGTATTATTTAAATAATTATTACAATTAATAATTACTTAAATGTAAAAAATGTTCATTTATGCTGTTCACTTGTTTTGATCAAATTTGGTTGAACCATTATTTTTGTTTTGTTTTGTTTTTTATACATTTTCTTAAAAAAAATGTTTTGATCGTTTTATGAAATTATGCTTTCTCTCAAAACATTCCCATGGACCACAAGCAGTCCCTTGTGGCCTTGAACCCCTGTTTAAAATCTCTGCGCAAATTAAATGTTATATAAAATCTCTTTCAATTATGTATACAAAATGGCATAGTTCTAGATATATTTATATCTACAGGTCAAGATATGTTGCTCTCCACTAAAGCTGCAATGTGTTCTTCCTCCAGCCCCACATCCACAAACCTCTGCAGTCGCACACTCGATATAGTGTCGTATTAATCTTCCACTAACATAACAGCTGTATATGTGGCACAGTGTGAATTGTCACCCCTTAGTACAGCGCAGCCACAGTCTTCATACCATGAATAATTCACAACACATGGCCACCCCTGAGCTCTCAATACTGATACTCTGCAGGAGCTCAAACATGGATCTTCAGAGTGTCACTGAGGGAATAAGTGAGACTGTAGGTGCTCAATGCATTAAAGTAGTAAAGCATAGTTTACAGTCCCACAGCTTTCTGTACATAACAAAATGAACATTACAATTTCAATTAAAGCTGCAAGCAGCAATGAAAGGGACCTCGCACCCGGGCTCACCGCCGCCTGGTGGCCTTAGGATGACAGAGAACAGTGGACAATAATAATTTAAGCTGATGTATATAAAAAAAAAACGAGAAAATCACAGATTTACGCCAAACTTCCTTCTGTCAGCAGGTGGCGCTATGGATGTGACTCAATATTGGCATGTAGATGTTTTCAGGAGTGGAATCTCATCGACCCTGTGAATTTTTAGGCAGATCAGACATTGTTTGGCTGAGTCATAAGTACTTCCTCCTCCATGGCGAAGCACTGAACTTTATCAGTCCGCCATGGACACGCCCTTTGGCGAAAACTCTAGATCTTCACAATTTAACATCACAAAGGCCTTTGGACTAAACTAATGGAACATGGATTCCATGTGATAAAATTTGTGGAAGGAGTTTGTTACAGTGTAAAAAAAATCTGGATATTGGCATGTAAATGTGTTCAGGTCAGGACTGTTATCAAACATATAGATTTTGAAGCAGATCAGACAATGTATGCCTGAGTTATAACAACTTCCTGTTTTGTGGCGAAGCATCAAAGTTTGAGAGGCCGCCACAGACACGCCCTTCGACGTAAACTCTAGATCTTCGCAATATAATATCGCCAAGGCCTTTAGATAACAAAACCCAATTTTGCTGTTGATCTGATGAAATCCATAGGAGGAGTTCGTTAAAATACAACGCCTGGAAATGGCAAAAACTGCACTTTTTCAGCAGAGGAAGTTAAAAATATCTGACTTCCGGTTGGGTTTGAGATTTCGCTCCAAGAGACTTTTTTGTAGGTATTGGCATGTTTGACGTGTGTGCCAATTTTCGTACATGTGCGTGAAACGTAGCTCGGGGGCCAGTCCGTCAAATGTGCATAGGTGGCTGTGGAGAGGTGAGCATGATCGAACACCCAATGAGGGGGGAGAGCATGCTCGGAGCCCGGCGGCTAGTCAGCGGATCAATCAGAGATAACGAATAACACCTGTTTTTCTAGTGATTGGGCCAGAGACACACCCTTCTTAAGGAGAGGAGAAGGAGCAGTCGGGAGAAGAGAGAGCACACACACAGCTACACGTGTGGTGTTTATTATTTAATAATAAAAATATTTACTTACCTGAATCGCCGACCCTGTCTTCTTCTTCCCACAACTACAAACAAACTTTGCTACAGTGGTGCCGAAACCCAGGAAGGAGAAGAAGCCTCACTGCCAGAATGACCACTCCGTCAAGGCTGCCATTTGCAGACGCCATACAGGCCCTTGTGGTTCTCCACCAACAACAACATGACGTGCTGGTGGAAGTGAAGAAAGTTCAGGAACAACGTTTCCAAGTCCTCATGGAGGCCCAGCGAGAGGACCGTGAGCTAATCCGAAGTCTGCTGGCCCAGGAGATCAGGCCCGCTCCGACATCTGCCGCCCACCCTCCCGTCACTTTACAGAAAATGCCGTCAGAGGACGACCCGGAAGCATTCCTCGATCTCTTCAAGAAAATGGCGGAGGCGTGTGGCTGGCCGCGGGCCGAGTGGCCGGTAAGAGTCATCCCGCTGCTGTCGGGCGAAGCCCAGATCACCGCACAGCAGCTACCGGCCCAGAATCTCCTGGAGTATGACGACCTGAAGCGAGCCATTCTCCAGCGACATTCTTTGTCTCTCTCTCTCCCCCGTCCTGTTCCCAGGCCCAGACTGCGGAGACCGCCCACACCAGCACCCAGATGGCGGTGCACTGAGGCGGATCCACAACAGGTCCCGCCGAAGGGGGGCGCTTATCAGGACGGAGGGGTGGTGTTTCGACCCCTGGCTGTTTCTCAGACAGCATCAGGTCTCTCTCCGGTTCAATCGGTTGGTCTCGCTGGCCCCGAGGGTATAGTGGGAAGGTCTGGGCCGACGCATTGGTGCCACGGGGGCGTGGACAACGCACCAAAAAGCGGCTCCGTGAAGGAGGTGAGTGCGTTGATCCGCGTCCCCGCCACGCCAACCGTCGCCCCCGGTCGCGACGGGCCATACCGGATACCTGTGAGTAGAAAAGGGGGTACATATCAGGCCTTGGTGGATTCGGGGTGTAACCAGACCTCCATCCACCAAGGCCTGCTTCAAGACCCGGCATTGGAAACGAGCCGCACAGTAAGGGTAAGGGGTGTGCACGGGGATGTAATTCACTACCCTTTAACGGCAATGGATATCCAATTCAGGGGTAAAAAGCATAGCGTCGAGGTAGCGGTTAACCCGCACCTCAAACACCAGCTAATTCTGGGAACCAATTGGCCTGGATTTAATAGATTATTAGGGGGTCTTATTTGCGGGTGTTTCTTGGAAGAAGAAATCGCTGGATAAGGGGCGGGTCAGCTGGGGGAATCCCAAGCAATGCCATCACGCGCTGACTCAGGGGGAGGGCCGGGAATTTCCCGGTGCAAAGACTTTCCCCTATAGCAGTCGTGTGATGACATGCTGAGACATGCACTCGAAAGAGTGCAGGTCATAGATGGGCAAAACCTCCAGCCTGATCGACCCCTCTCTTATCCATATTTTGCAATTATTAATGACAGGGAGTATCAAGTGACCCAAGATGCTCAGACAAAAGAAGATACAACCCAATTATTAGTACCAAAGAGCCGTCGAGAAATGCTTTTCCAGGCGGCTCATTCTAATCCTATGGCCGAACATTTAGGTCAAGCGGCCACATTAAATCGCCTCATGGCCCGATTCTTTTGGCCGGGCATTCACAGGGATGTCAGCAGATGGTGCGCTGCGTGCCGTGAATGTCAGGTAGTGAATCCACCGGCCACTTTAAAAGCGCCATTGCGCCCGTTACCCATTATAAAGATCCCCTTCGAGAGAATTGGTATGGATCTCTTCGGGCCATTAGAGCAATCCGTACGTGGACACCGGTTTGCTTTAGTCCTAGTGGATTATGCAACCCGGTACCCGGAAGCAGTAGCGCTCCGTAACATCTCGGCAAAGAGTGTTGCGGAAGCTCTGTTTTGTATAATCTCCCGAGTGGGGATCCCCAAGGAGATCCTCACTGACCAAGGCACCACGTTCATGTCACGCACATTGCGCGAACTTTACGGATTGTTGGGCGTTAAATCGATTCGCACCAGCGTCTATCACCCACAAACAGACGGGCTGGTGGAATGATTTAATCGCACACTTAAATCTATGATCCGTAAATTCGTTCACGAGGATGCGAAAAATTGGGATAAGTGGTTGGAGCCCTTGTTGTTCGCTGTGCGGGAGGTTACCCAAGCCTCCACGGGGTTTTCCGCCTTCGAGCTTCTCTTCGGCAGACAGCCCGAGGGGTTTTGGATGTTGTTAGAGAGGCTTGGGAGGATGAGCCTTCGCAAAGTAAAAATGAAATTCAATATATTCTGGACCTTAGAGCAAAACTCCACACACTGGGGCGGCTCTCTACGGAGCATTTGCTTAAAGCCCAGAATGACCAACGCCGGCGATTATGACAGTGGCACTAAACTACGTAAATTTTCAGAGGGAGATAAAGCCCTTGTACTGCTACCCACCTCCAGCTCTAAATTACTCGCCAAGTGGCAAGGGCCGTTTGTGGTCACACGACGAGTCAGCGATCTCGATTACGAGGTGGTTCGTTCGGACAGGGCTGGTTCACGTCAGATTTACCACATCAATCTGCTGAAGCAGTGGGGGGAGCCAGAGAAGGTGATGCTGGCTACGCTTGTTACCAACGAGGATGACCTGGGGCCAGAGAGCACCGGCCGGGAACGGCCGGGCGCTCTGGTCACCGGGGGCGATCATCTCTCAGCGAGCCAGCTCATCAACATCCGGCACCTCCAACATGAGTACTCTGACGTGTTCTCGCCTCTGCCCGGGCGTACTAACTTAATTCAGCACCATATCGAGACCGAACCGGGCGTGGTCATTAGGACCCGGCCGTATCGCCTGCCTGAACACAAGAAAAAGGTGGTTCAGGAAGAATTGTGTAATATGCTAAAATGGGGAGTAGTAGAAGAGTCACACAGTGACTGGGCCAGCCCGATAGTCTTAGTTCCTAAGACAGACGGCTCGGTCCGGTTCTGTGTTGACTATAGAAAAGTCAACGCTGTGTCGAAATTCGACGCATATTCAATGCCGTGTATTGACGAGTTGCTCGACCGGTTAGGTGCTGCTCGATATTATTTGACATTGGATCTGACTAAGGGATATTGGCAGATCCCCTTAACTCCAGTATCCCGCAAAAAAACAGCCTTCACGACGCCGTTTGGATTACACCAATTTGTGACACTTCCGTTCGGGTTGTTCGGGGCACCAGCTACGTTTCAGCGTCTGATGGACAAAATACTTGGCCCTCACTCAGCATATGCCACTGCTTACTTAGATGATATCCTCATTTTCAGTAATGATTGGCAGCAGCATATGCAACATCTGAGGGTGGTATTATCAGCGTTGAGACGGGCCAGGCTCACGGCCAACCCGAAGAAGTGCGCAATTGGGCGAGTCGAGGTAAGGTATCTGGGCTTCCACTTGGGTCACGGGCAGGCGCAGCCCCAAATTGATAAGACTGCAGCTATTGCAACCTGTTCGAGACCTAAGACCAAAAAGGAGGTGAGGGACTGGCGGGATATTATAGGCGTTTTGTTCCTAATTATTCGGCCCTCATCAGCTCATTGACTGATCTCACTAAAAATGGTCGGAGCAGTGCCAACAGGCCTTCACCAAGGTAAAATCTATACTTTGCGGGGGGCCGCTATTGCACGCTCCTGACTTTGCTTTCCCCTTTCTGTTACAGACGGATGCATCCGATCGGGGTCTGGGGGTGGTTCTCTCCCAGGAAGTGGCGGGAGTGGAACGGCCGGTGCTGTACATTAGCCGAAAACTCAGCAAGAGTGAGGCTAAGTACAGCACCATAGAAAAGGAGTGTTTGGCGATAAGGTGGGCCATTCTCACTCCCCGTTATTACCTCCTGGGCAAGGAATTCGTTGGGGGCTGCAGGCCGGACGGCTCCCCGGCCTGAGGCGGGAGGTGGGGGTATGTGGAGAGGTGAGCATGATCGAACACCCAATGAGGGGGGAGAGTATGCTCGGAGCCCGGCGGCTATTCAGTGGATCAACCAGAGATAACGAATAACACCTGTTTTTCTAGTGATTGGGCCGGAGAGACACCCTTCTTAAGGAGAGGAGAAGAAGCAGTCGGGAGAAGAGAGAGCACACACACAGCTACACGTGTGGTGTTTATTATTTAATAATTAAAATATTTACTTACCTGAATCGCCGACCCTGTCTTCTTCTTCCCACAACTACAAACGAACTTTGCTACAGTGGCGCTGTCGAGTCATTTTGCCACACCCACTTCCGAAACCTATAACAAACGTAAATTTTGCCACTTCAGGGGCGTGTGCAAAGTTTTGTGAGTTTTCGGGCATGTTTAGACCCTCTAAATCGCGATTCATTCCGGAGAAGAAGAAGAAGAATTGCTGCATTTCAGACAGGACCACTTTTGGCAAGTATTTTGGTTCCTAATGGGGGTTCTTGCTTCATGGATATTAGCACATGCAACAGCTCTGCTTTAACCCCACAATATACACAATTTACATTGTAATTAGAATATATAGTAATATTGCTATAGAAATAAAGATCACTTGACGTTTTAAAAAATCAATAGACTTCCTTTATATTTATCATAGCTCTGCCAGCCACTGTCACTGAGCTAAAGTGCATCTGACTCACAACCGCCACCATCCATAAAAGCATTGCTGAGCCTGTCTAACCATTTCAATGCTTTAAAATACAGCATTCAATGTAATTCAAATGATTCTTACACATTTTGTGGTCTGTGCTTGTTTCACCTGTCACTGATCAGAGCAAATTGTAACTTTATTTAGCTCAATGGAGAGCATATCTGCACCATCTGAATGTTCCATTCATCATATAGAGAATTGTAACCTTCCTTTTAAATGTCCCAGTTGCATATATGCTGACTATGTGTGTTTGTGCAATGCATTCCCCCCTCAGGGCTTGCTGTAGAGAGCATCCTGGCTTTTTTGGTGTCCCTCCCCACATGAATAATATACTTGGAATAGTTCAGAATTACACAGTGCCAGCTATTGTTTATTGTTTTATTTTATATTCAAATATTTAGGCAAACACTGGATTAGACCTGAATAAGTGACTAATTTCAGCCGTTTCAGGTGTATTATATCATACAAAATGCATCTTTGTTTTTTATTTAGTACTGTCCTGATTTTGATATTTTACACTGAAAAAAAATCCATCAAAAGATGTTTACATAATCCAAGAAACAGAAAAGAAAAAATTTATTAAAAACAAAAACAAAAAAAACCTCCCTGCTATATTTTTGGGAACCCTTGGTATGTAATACTGTGTGCTGTAACTAGACATTTAAATGCTTATATCTTATACACTGTAAAAAAAAAAAAATGTTAACAGATTCAAGTGTTTTTTATTTACGGTTGTGAATTGCATTATGGATTGTTGATCTCTGCTCTGTCAACTTTTGATGTTGAAGATTCAACTCAACAGTTTAACAGTGACTTTTATTGACATTTTAGTACTTTGAAATAATATAATCTATATGAAATAATATATACAGAAATAAGTCTGTGAAATAACAGAAATGTACTGGCAGCTTATTACAAGGTTTTTGTACTGTAATATACAGCACCAACCCAGACAATATATTACTTTAAACTATTAAAAATGTTAATAAAAGTCTCTTTTTTTTGGTTGTACTTTTCAAGGTTAAAAGTTGCTGGAAGAAAGATCAAGGTCTCATAATGCAATTCAAAAGCATAAATAAATGAGAGAAAAAATTATAATAATTAAAAAAAAAAGCTAATTTACGAATATTTTTTTACAGTGTAGATGTGAGTTTTGTCTTTGTTTTGGAGCACATTACAGCTTATAGATTACATTAAGATTAAGATATTGATACTAAACAAACAAAAACTTACATTTTGATTCAGGGTGAATTAAAAAATTATTTGTGTGTTTGTGCTTTACTGCTGTTGCACAGAAAGTAACACTGCTTAATGACACAAGTAATGACACTGCACTTAACCATCAGGAACTTGAACCTCTGGCCCTGTGGCTGAATTGTGGACAGACCGGGAGGTATGCAGCCTATCCTGGGAGCCGTAAACTCAGAGACCTCAACCAGCTTGAGAAATCTCATACTATCAAGTTCTCCCCTGCTTATCCACAGCCATGCTGCAAAACAACTGAGGTTCCTGACTTGTTCGTGTCAATATAGCTGAGAGAGCTCCCGCTGCAGCTGTTCTCTTCACTAGTCCTGTTTGCTTGGTTGCTCTGGTCACAGATGGGTGTGAATGTTTGGATTTATACCGTAGCCTTTATTCTACATTATGACTGGCACATTTGGATTGGAAATTAAGCACTTTCGTGTATATGCATTAAGTGGTTATTATTGGATTAATATGTCTTAGCTGAGAAATATATATTTGAAGGCCTTTTTTTGTATGGTGTATGATTGTTTATTATTAAGAACTACAGAAATTAAAATATTTTTCAACTTCTGAGATTAGTGAGATGTACATTTGGCTTTGTGCTTAATTTTTATTCATCATGAAAATGTCCCTATGGGTTTTTAAAGTAGCATTAGGTCCCATTTACACTGATGTGTTTTAGTTTTAACACAGCGTTTTAGAATGAAAACGATCCACGTCCACAATGGCGTTTCATCTAGCGTTTCTGAAAAGCTCTCCGTCCACACTATACCAGTAAAAACGTACACACACTCTGGCATGCACTGCAGTGTATGCGGAGGTCTGAGCTCCAGGCAGTCAGCGGGTGCTTTGAGCACGCCTCCCCGGGTGACAGTAGCGCATGTCGGACAGTTCATCAAGGATCTACCGCTGGATCTCATCTCACTATAGTTGTTAAAAGTGATATTTAATTCTTCTTGTCTCTATCTAACGACTCTCTGGTCTTTTGAATCTATTACTCGTTCTCAGGTAACATGTTTTGGCTGAGCGCAAAGATAAGTTAATATATTAATTTATGTAACCACGTGCACTGATTCTGCACATTTGACTGATTGCTTGCCTTTATTTCCTATATTCCAGAAATGCACAAGCTGTTCTCCAGCAATTTTCAGATAAATCTTCAACAATGCTCTTGTGAGTCTCCTTCATCTGCCCGTTGTGGTTCCATTACCTACAATTTAAATAACTGTCACAGACAAGACATCTATCTAACAATCTATGCCCACCTCTACCCCCTTCGCCTTGGAGGGACATCCATCCATGCAACCATCCTTCTGCCATTGAAGGATATTCCTGACCATCAGTTTCCAGTCATTGTTGAGGTGTGTGATTCCTATTTTTCTCCACATGCTGCACTCTAGTCTGTAAAAGACAAAGACAGGACTAGCAGAGCTCTACATGCTTGCTGAGCTCTAGCAATGCACAAGATGTTCTCCAGTGTTCTTCAGATAAATCTCCACTGATGCTCCAGTGAGTTTCCTTCTTCTGCCTGTTGTGTGTCTATTACCTGAAAAAGAAACACCTGCCACAGACAAGACATCTATCCAACTATCTAAGCCCACCACCACCCCTTCCTCTTGGATGGACATCTATTTATCCATCCATCCATCCATCCATCCATCCAGAAAATACCTAATCTGACCATTAGTTTCCAGTCATTGCTGAGGTGTGATTCCCATTTCTCCACATGCCCCAGCTTAATCTGCAAAAGACAAAAACAAGACTAACAGAGCACTACATGCTGGCTGAACTCCAGCAATAAACAAAGTGTTCTACAGTGTTCTTCAGATAAATCTCCACCGGTCCTCTTGTGAGTTTCCTTCTTTCAAGAGTTCGCCCTTAGCTAATGATTGATTATAAATTGAGCTCATAAGATCCTCGAGCCCGGGGCTCCCTCCCGTTGCAGGGCGAGAGGGGAGCTTGAGTTCAGGTAGGTCTCGAGAACTCCCCTACTTGGTGAAAGTAGATTGGATGTAAAAGATTTGAATTGGATAGCTGGATAATTGATCGTCTATAGTGTCAATTTTGTTTGGTCAATTAACTTGTGTTACATGTTTTTTGGACTGTGGGAGGAAACCGGAGAGCCCGGGGAAAACCCACGCAACACGGGGAGAACATGCAAACTCCACACAGGAATGTCAACTTGGCAAGATGAAGGCTTGGGCGAGTGACACTCTTGCTCTTGCTGTGAGGCAACAGTGCTAGCCACTGAGCTTCCGTGCTGCCCTTGAGAAGGGGGAGAAGTAGGGGTGGAAGGGGGGATTCTTCAAGACGAATGTGACTGAAGAATATGCTCTGGTTATTTATAGCGATTTAGGAATCCTCTGATTGGTGGAACGTGCATTAGCTAATGTGGACCAGCTGTTATCAATCATGATCACGCGCTCCTCTCGAAATTAGTTTACGAATAAACTTCACTTCAAGAGTTCGCCCTTAGCTAATGATTGATTATAAAGCGTGTTTGGCATGCTGTCCCGGGAGAGAGCCCTGAGCTCATAAGATCCTCGAGCCCGGGGCTCCCTCCCGTTGCAGGGCGAGAGGGGAGCTTGAGTTCAGGTAGGTCTCGAGAACTCCCCAAAATGCTTAGCTCTGGACAGCAGCCGCGTATTGAAGAAACCCCCCAAAAGGCAAAATCAATGCTATACCCGGCTGCTGGGTATAAATATTGATGGAGAGAAGAGAGGCTCCTGCGGGAGCGATTTTGGGCACAGGTTCTTGGAGAGTCTGAGTATGGGCTTGGAAGGGGCTGGATGATTCCTTGAGAGTCAGACTCTGGGAGGGGGGCTCCTGCAGGAGTCGGGGTAGGTTTTGGTTGATGAGTGCTCCTGCAGGAGAGGGGGTGAAGTGGGGCAGGGGGGGGGCGTAACTCCGGAGGGAGTAAAACTCGGGGAGACTCCGAGGGAGTCCGAGTTTGGGGAGTGATGGCTTATGCGAAGAAAGAAAGAGTAGCGGAATGAATTCGACGCTAGGAAGAGGAAGGTAGCGGAATAAATCGACGCTGGAAAAGAAAAGTAGCGGAGTAAATCGACGCTAGAAGGGGGGTGGGGTTTTAGGGGTGGGAAGAAGGGGGATGGGGGGGGGGTGGAGGAAAGCAAGAGCGTTTGGTGCTAGAAGGAAGGAAAGAGATGCGGAGAAACTCGACGCTTAAGAAATGGGAACAGGAGATGCGGAGGAACTCAACGCTAGAAAAGTATGGAAAGGAGGGTATAAAGGCCTGGGCGTGTTGGGTTGGTGATTGACTCCGGGGGAGTCGGCGCTCTGCGGCTACTCCGTGTGAGTGAGAGCTATCACTTGGCCTCCTACAGGAGTCTAGGACGGGGAGGGGGCGGTGAAGACTCCTGTGGGAGGTGGGCTGGGCGGGACTCCGGGGGAGTCCTAGCTCGGGGAGACTCCGGGGGAGTCATAGCTTGGGGAGTGATGGCTTATGAGGAAGAAAGACAAGAGTAGCGGAAGAACTCAACGCTAAGAGACAGGAGAGTAGCGGAATGCTCAACGCTGAAGGAAAAAAGTAGCGGAATAAATCAACGCTGTAAAGGGGGTAGGGGTTAGAGGTGGGGGGGTTTGGAGAAAAGAGCGGAATCGTTCACGCTGGAAGAAAGGGAAGAGATGCGGAGAAACTCGACGCTAAAAAGGAGAGAAAGAAGATGCGGAGGATCTACCGCAGGAAGGAGCGAGAGAGTGCAGGATTGCTAATGGCTTGGGAGGGACGGTGGCAGACTTGTGCAGAAGTGGGGCCTCGGGGGCACTCGGGGGAGTGGAGCCTCGAGGGATATGACCTCGGGGGCACTCGGGGGAGTGGAGCCTCGAGGAATATGGGGCCTCAGGGGCACT
Source organism: Danio jaintianensis (assembly GCA_903798115.1). NCBI lineage: Eukaryota > Metazoa > Chordata > Actinopteri > Cypriniformes > Danionidae > Danio > Danio jaintianensis. The sequence continues at coordinate 4,143,175 of CAIGQV010019084.1, forward strand.
CGGGGGAGTGGAGCCTCAAGGGATGGGACCTTGGGGGCACTCGGGGGAGTGGAGCCTCGAGGTAGATGGGGCCTCGGGGGCATTCCGCGGGAGTGGAGCCTCGAGAGGGAAGGGATTTGGGCACTCCAGAGAGTGTAACTCACGCTAGAGAAGAAGAGGAAAGAGAAAGGGAAATGGCAGAGTCGTGCTCGTGCCCTTGAGCCCTGGATGGTGGATATCGTCTGGTGAGAGACAGCTGGGCTTCCCTGAGGTGGTGTTGGTTGAGTCGAATGTAGGTTTTGAAGGCGTCTGAGGACCAGCGGCCGAGGGCCTGTATCTGGCACTGGGAGAGCCCGTTGTGTGCTGCTGTAGTGGCTGCTCCAATTCTGAAGGAATGACTGGAGAATGATTCGGGGGAGAAGCCGGATATACGTAATATATCTTTTAAGTGTTTTTGGAACCAAAAACGGGTTACTGGACGGTTAGCGTCGTCAGTAAAAAGAGGGGAGGAAGGGTTGGGGTCTTGTGACTTCCTCAGTTGTAAGAAGGCGGATAGGGTTTGAAAGGGGTGTGTGGGGGAGGGGAGGTCAAAGATGTAGATGAAATGACCGTTGCGGGTTTGGTCTGTTTTGCTCTGTTTGATAAAGAAAGAAATGGTTTCTTTATCCTGTATGGTTAGGTCGGAAATAGTGGGGTGTGTGAGGGGGTTGAATTTGGATGTGATTGTAAATTCTGAGCATCTGAGGAAGCCGAAAAAGGCAAGGGTGAACATAGCGTCTAGGGTGTGTGCTGTGTGGGTGGTCTGGTAGCCTGAGCATAGTATTTGTATGCATTTGGAGAGGATGTTGAGTGTAATAGGTAGTCTGGGGTCTGGGGTGGAGGGGTGGGATTTCTGAATGCCTTTGATGAGGAGTGTGGTTTGTGAATTAGAAATAGCATCTGAGGGGGATCCGTGGATTAATTTATGGAAAAATTGGATCCCGCTTAAGTAACTCCTGATTGTGCTGGCCTGTATGTTTTTGGAAATGTGTAGGTGAGATATGAATGAGGTGATTGTAAGGAGGGAGAATTCGGGAAAGGGTATGAGATATAATGAGTGGAAATGTTTGAATGTGTTCCAAGCTGTGAGATATGACTGGAGAGTTCGGGGGGCTACTGCTTGTAATATGAGGGAAAGGGAAAGATTGCGGAGGATGAGAAAGGGTGGTTTATGGCAATATCATTTCTGAATAGGGAGGGACTGGTGTAGGATGAGGATCTGCTTCTGGAGCCAATAGTTGAAATTTCTGGAAAGAAAAACGAGAGAGAGAGTCAGCAATTAGGTTTTTACAACCTGGTACATGTTTAGCAGTCATTATGAATTGTTTTTTAGCTGATGTCCATACGAGACGTCTTAGTAGGGGCATGAGAGGCGGGGAGTGGGAGCGCCGTTTATTTATACATTGTATTGTAGCTTCGTTGTCGCAATGTACGAGAATGCTGGAGGCGGACCAATTGTTCCCCCACAGGATGGCTGCGGCGACTACTGGGTATAATTCGAACAATGCTGACGATTGTTGGTGTTGGGGAATGTTAAGCATTTGCGGGGGCCATGGTGAGGCGAACCAGTGCCCTTGATAATATCCCCCAAACCCGACGGAAGGGGCGGCGTCGGTGTATAGATTGATATCGATAGGGGATAGAATTAAGTCGCTGTAGAAAAAGGAACAGCCGTTCCATTGCTTAAGGAATGAAATCCATAAGCTGAGTTCGTCGCGACTGTGATTATTAAGGAGAATGGAGTCTTCTAGCCCTTGCACTGAAGTGGTGAGCTGAAGGAGGTGGGTGATGAATGGTCTGCCTTGGGGAATGATTTGCATGGCGAAATTTAAATGCCCGAGGATGGAAAGGAGTTCGCGCTTTGTGCATTTCTGTTTCTCTAAGAAGATTAGAGAAAGGGAGATGATGCGATCGATTTTCTCTTTGGGGAGAGATGCTTGGAATATATCGGAGTCTAGTTTAATACCCAGAAATTCAATGGAAGTGCTGGGTCCAGAAGTTTTTTCTTCTGCGAGGGGGATGCCGAGATGTGCAAAAACTTTTTGAGTGATCGCTAGATATTTTGCGGGCGGCGAGCACAGGGGGGAGATGATGAGGAAGTCATCTAGTAGGTGGATTAGAAAGGGGAGGCCGTAATTGTTGGATAGAATCCAGCATAAGGCTTCTGATAGCGTATCAAAAATTTTGGGGCTACTTCTGCAACCGAAGGTAAGTCGGACTGCGAAGTAGAATAGGGAACGCCACTGGATACCGAAGAGATGCCAAAATCCGGGATGAATTGGCATGATTTTGAATGCTGAAGTAATATCGACTTTTGCGAGCCAGGCGTTACGTCCGGCTAATTTGATAAGAGAAATGGCTTGGTCTATATCGTGGTAGTGTAGCGAAAATTCGTCTGGCGGAATGGTGTTATTAATGCTAGGAAAAGCTGAATTATGCGGAGATGAGAGATCGATAATCAGCCGTTTTTTGCCGGAAAATTTCCGAGTGGCGATGCCTATGGGACTGATGCGAGAGATGCTAAACGGAGGAGCGGAGAATGGACCTATCATGAATTTATTGTCTGTTTCTTTTTTTATTAAAAGATCTACTGTTTCTGGTTCCGTTATTGCTGATTGAAGATTAGGGCAGAAGAGGTTGGAGGAAGGAAGAGCTGAAACGCCAGGGTGAAATCCGTGGGTTAGACCTGAAATGAGAAATTCAGAGAAGTTAGTATCAGGGTGATTACGTAATTCGTGAGCTAGGTGAGGAATGTTGACAGGAGTCGACAAGTAATTTCTTGATTTTTTATTTGACTTCCAAACTGGGCAGACTAATCGGGCGTGGGCGCCGCCGCAGTAGCTGCAAATATGAAGGAATCTGCAAGAGGCTTTGAAGCATCTGCCGATGTTGAAATTGTGACAGGTGGTACGGTTAGGAGGATGAGGACGGGAAGAAGAAGAGGAGAGGAGAGAAGGAATATCACGGTTGTGGGTGTAGGGAACATAGCTGGTAGATTTAGTAGCGGGTTGTGGGTCTGGAGGAGAAATAACAAAAGGACAAGAGGTAGTGGGATGCAGGTTGGAACGGCAGACTGCGCAGGATAGATTGCGGCAACCTAAGAATACTCGATTGTGAAGATCAGTATCTATAGCTCCCCAGTAGGGGCATTGGCCCCAATGGGTTACACGGATGGCACATTTAGCAGAAAATAATTTGTGATAAGTGTAGAAGTGTGTTCCCCCGTAGGAGAGCGCGAGCTCGGCGATGATGGTCAGATAGTCATTAAGCTCACGCCTCCTATGGGGATATGCTGAGCATATGGTGTCGGTGTAGCGTGAAAAAGCTATGTTGAATTCAGCTAGTGATAAAATGCGTGACTGGAGACTGGTATGTGGTTTGAGGGTGAGTGTGAGTTCGCCGCAATCTACCTGGCGTTCTGCCGTGGGAGGTGAGATGGGTGACAAGAGTGTGATGAGATCGATGTCTGCACCTGATAGAATTTGGTTTCTGGCTGTATGAGAGACTTGGGGAGGTTCCAGGGCTGGAGCGTTGTGTGGCGGAGGGAGGGGTGTGGCTGTTGAAAGGGTGAATGGAGAGCGTGAGAAGGAAGCTAGTGTTGTTGGATTATCATGTTGGGTATGATCGGTGCTGGCAAAAGCAGGAGGGAGTGCGGGGGGGGGAAAGAGGGAGGAAGATTAGGTTGATTAGTTGTAGACTGAAAAGGATAGGAGCGTGAAGTAGATGGTTGAAGAGGTAGGGTAATGTCATGAGAAGGAGCGGAAGGAATAGGGTTAGGAGGGGGAAAAAGGATAGCTGAAGTGGACGGAAGGTTAGGGCTGTTAGGAAGGCTAGAAGGGGGAGCTGGAGGCCAGGAGAGAGATGTAGAGTAGGGTTGGGAACGGCGAGGGTGGGAATTGTAGTCCATTTGATTGGAGTCCTGTGGGTGGGTGGTGGTAAGAGTTGTATGATGAGCTTGGGGATCCTGGGGGCGTGGTCTGGTGGGAGAGCGGTGGTGAATGTTTTTTGTTTTGGTTTTTCTTTTTCCTTGAGGAGGGTATGGGGTATAGCGGGAGGTGGATTTCCTGGTGTTTTCTGCTGGTGGAGATGGAGGTGAATGGTGGGAGTCTGAAGTGGCGTTGGAATATAATTTTAAGAGTTCCGGTTTGTTGAGGGATCGTGGAGCGTGGATGCCGAGGTCTGAAAGGTGTTTCCTGAGTTCTGAAACGGTGATCCTTTTCGTCGGTTGGACGAGGGAGGTGGCGGATACGTAAGATGAGGTAGGTGAAATGTTCTGTTGTCTTGCTGCTGAGGGAGATGGGGATCTTGTGCGGTGGAGGCGAGATGAAATGGAGCGGGTCGTTCTTCGGCCTCTGGAAACGGCCTCGGGCTCGGGTGTAGAGCTCCGCGGGGCTGAGTGATGGTGAGATGCCGCGGGTGTCTCGGGCTGAGCGGGGTGATCTTGAGGGTTGTTCTCCGGGTAATCGAAATAGCTGGTGTTGGTGTTGTTGTAGTTGCTGGTGTTGTCGTTGTTGCTGTTGTTTTTTCCATGCTAAGGCGGTAGTAGAAGTCGAGTGGTCTATTGCTTTAGTCTGCAGTTGCTTGCGCTAGTACGGACCGAGCTTTTTCAAGACGAATGTGACTGAAGAATATGCTCTGGTTATTTATAGCGATTTAGGAATCCTCTGATTGGTGGAACGTGCATTAGCTAATGTGGACCAGCTGTTATCAATCATGATCACGCGCTTCTCTCGAAATTAGTTTACGAATAAACTTCACTTTGCATGTTGTGTGTCCATTACCTGAAAAGAAACACCTGCCACAGACAAACGTCTAACTATCTAAGCCCACCTCCACCCCCTTACTCTTGGAAGGAAATCTGTTGTCGATAGGTGATACCTGACCATCAGTTCCCCAGCGGGAGGGGAACTCCAATGCTATGTGGAAAACTTCCACTATGGGGATTTTGCCAGAAAGCCAATGATCTGAAGAAAAATAAAAAGTGGCAATGAAATGCCAATGAATTGGCAGCACCCAGCGCACGCAGCTGGCAACAATCTCAATCAGCTGAGTATAAACCCATCTGATGCGTATCGCTCGGCACATTTTTGCTTTCAGAGCCTCACATGATACTGAAAGAGTCTTGTTGCTGAATCCTTCGACTATGTTCGAGAGCGAGAGAGAGAGAGAGAAAGCTGCTGTCTTCGGAGAGGCTGCTTTTCCCGGTTTTAGTGAAAGCTACAAAGCGAGCTACAATGCGAGCTGCGGCGGTCAAGCTGGGTCCTTTCTCCTGCCCCTGGGCATTTCACTGGTCCGGTGCATCAAAAAGCGGTTGGTATTTAGAGAAAATTCTCCTAAAAGATCAACACGGTCATGTAGCGAATTTTTTTTTAAAGATGTCATTCCGACCGTTCATTTCTGTATGCGGTGGTTCCCTGTCCCCGGATATTGGACACCATGTGATGGCATGCCTGTTGCGCAGCTAAGATCACGGCTAGCCCTTTCAAAAGGGCGAACCACTGTTGTCCCCCGCAAGGTGGTTGGCACTCGGGCAGATCTGAGGGTTACAGTGGAGATCAATCCGCGAACTCAGCATGCTCAGCGCGCCCCATCCAAGCTTCGAGTGAGAGAAGTGCTCCCTCCTCCCGGATGATCGCCCTCTCACTCAATGACACAGAGGACCAGATGTCCATCGCTGCATTGGCGGTGTGGGCTGTCATTATCTGATGACAATTCGGACCCCCTCCCTCCCTCATGGGTGGTGAGCGAGGCTCTGGATATGGAGTCAGATATAATGGCTGTGCTAATCCAGGCTTCTTTGGTGGTAGGGCTGGAGATGGCTCCACCGGCTAAGCGGCAGCGTCGAGAACCCCGCAGACGACCAGCACCCCCATCCAAGTGTGCCGCTAAGTGCAGTAAATAGACTGCGAAACATCCCTGAGATGGGCCACCCGGAGAAGAGGAGGTTTGCTCTTTCCTTGGCGGAGGGCTGGGGACACCTACATCATTACAACACCAGGCTGCTGGCCTCATGGCTGGCGGCTACCAAATTTTCAATAAAAGAGCAATTTCTCCGGGTGTGACAGCCTGAACACTGCCAGCATGGGAAAGCAAGACCTTCCAGCTCACAGAATCAATGCTCTTTGCCACAGGCTCCGAGAGTGCCAGAGGACGGGCTCCTTTCTCTCGCACTCCCAGCCGCCCCACAGGCTTATGGGAAGAAGGTAAGAGTAAACGTCTTATCTTCCATTCTTCCTTGGGACGCAACGCCTCCCGGGGTGAGCTCTCCCATCCCGTGCTGCCCCACCGCTGGTGCGTTAGCAATTAAGCCAATGATGCCACTCGTGCGGGCTCTGCCAGCCTGGTTAGCGCTGCCCAGCCAGTCCCAATGGCTCATTCGGACAATCAGACTCGTGGGTCAAAAGCGAATCAGAAGCATGGGTTTTATAGCCCGTACTTCATCGAACCCAAAAAGAGCGGTGGGTTACGACCAATTCTTGATCTGAGCGTTTTAAATGGCTGCCTTCACAAGCTACCATTCAAAATGCAGAAGTGCATCCTTCGGTGCATCCATCCTCAGGATTGGTTTGCAGCGATAGACCTGAAGGATGCGTATTTTCATGTCTCCATTCTTCTATGCCACCGGCAGTTTCTGCGGTTTGCGTTCGCGGGTCGTGCATGGCAGTACAAAGTCCTCCCATTCAGGCTCTCCCTGTCTTCGCGGGTTTTCCCCAAGCTCGCGGAGGGTGCCCTCGCGCCCGTTCGGATCGTGGGCATCCGCATACTCAATTATCTCGACGACTGGCTGATTATAGCTTACTCTTGTGATCAATTGATTACGCACAGTGACCTGTTGGGGTTTTGGGTCAACCAAGAAAAAAGCAAGCTCGCCCCCGTGCAGAGCATCTCTTTTCTCGGGTTGGAGCTGGACTCGATCACCATGAGGGCGTGCCTCTTCCGAGAGCACGCCGAGCTGATGCTGACCTGTCTGAAAGAATTCGACAGGAAAACTGTGGTCCACTGAAATCATTTCAGAGGCTCCTGGGGCATATGGCATTCGTGGTCACGCCGCTCAGATTGCTTCATATGAGATTGCTTCAGCATTGGCTTCACGATCGGGTCCCCAGACGGGCATGGCATGCGGGCACACATTGGGTGGCTGTCACTCTGCTGTGTCGCCGCGCTGCTTTTCTACAGGCCGGCATGCCTCTAGAACAAGCGTCCAGGCATGTCGTCGTCTCAATGGATGCTTCCAGTACTGGCTGGGGGGCCATGTATTGCGAGCATGCAGCTGCGGGTCCGTGGATAGGATCCCGGCTGCATTGGCATATCAATTGCCTAGAGCTTTTGGCAGTGTATCTCACTGTCCTCTGTTTTTTACTGGTGATAGAGGGGAAACACGTGCTCGTCAGGACGGGCAGCACGGCAACGGAAGCGTATATCAATCGCATGGGGGTATATGCTCTCGCAGCATGTCTCAGCTCGCTTGCTGTCTGCTCCTCTGGAGTCATACATGGCTGAAATCGCTGCGGCTGTGCAGCCGATGCACTCTCACGGCAGCTTACACGCCGGGGAGAATGGAGGTTCCACTCCTGTTCAGTTCAGCTGATATGGACTTGCTTTGGAGAAGCCCAGGTTGACCTGTTTGCTTCTTCCGAGACCACCCATTGCCAGTGGTTTTACTCCCTGACCGAGGCCCTCTTTGGCACGGATGCACTGGCCCACAGCTGGCCCCGGTGCATGTGCAAATACGTATTTGCCCCAGTGAGCCTACTCGCACAGACACTGTGCAAGGTCAGGGAGAACAAGGAGCAGGTCTTGTTAGTTGCGCCTCTCTGGTCTAACGGGACCTGGATATTAGAACTCTCTCTCCTCATGACGACCCCTTCCTGGTGGATCCCTTTGAGGAAGGACCTTTTTTCTCAGGGACAGGGAACAGTCTGGCACCTGTGCCCAGATCTCTGGAACCTCCACGTGTGGTCTATAGACGGAGCGCGGAGGACTTAGGTGACCTACCAGTGTCATCACTTAGGCTAGAGCACCCACTACAAGGCATGCCTACGTCCTGAAGAGGAGTCTATTTGCTGTGGGGTGTGCTTCTCTCCAAGAAGAAGCCCGGACAAGCCAGATCAGTGTGATGCTATCCTCCTTCAGTTGTCTGGAGCAGAGGCTGTCCCCTTCGCACTGAGGGGTTTGGGATTACAATCATCTCGCTCTGAGGACGCGGGGATGGTGGCGCACTGGGAAAGCATCACCTCATCATCCAGTCCCTCAGAGGCGCGAGACGCTAGATGGTTAAATCCATCCTGTCCCCCTCTCATGCCCTTTTGAAGATCTCTCTGTAGGCAAGGTCCGCTCGATCCATTTGACTCAGTATCTTTAGGATTTTTGTCCATGTAGACAGCTCTGCTGGTCGCGTTGGCATCGGTCAAGAGGGTCAGGTATCTGGAGGCATTTTTCGATCAGCGAATTGTGCCAGCATTTCAGGCCGGCCTACTCTCACGTTTTCTTGAGGCCCACCTGTGTGCCTAAGGTTCCTACCGTGCATTTTTCTGACCACAAAAAAACAAAGAGTGCTGCCTACGGAGGAGGCAGACACAGCCCCTTTCATTGCTGTGTCCTGTTTGCGCACTGCGCTTATGTGACCGCACTTAGAGCATATGACTCTAAGCAGCTCCTTTTTTGTCATGATCGGCAGACGAACGTGCCATATCCAAACACAGGTTGACCCACTGGATAGTGGATGCCATCTTCCTCGCTTATCTGTGCCAGGGCGAGCCGCGTCCCCCGGGGTGAGAGCGCACTTGACAAAGAGTGTCACCTCCTCTTGGGCATTAGCATGCGGCCCCTCTCTTACAGACATCTGTAGAGCTGCGGGCTGGGTGACACAATACATTCACAAGATTTTATAATCTTTGAGTGGAGCCGGCTTCCTCATGTGTGCTGGATAACCCCAGTGAATAAGGAAACTCGGTTTGGTGTTGAAACACGCTTGCTGCACCTTTCTCTCTAACACGGAGATACATGCCACTTTCTTACTCTGCTCTGCTGAGTTCTCAATTTGGCGAACCCTACAGAGTTCCTCCGTGGCCCCCAGCACCTGACTTAGTGGAGGAGTTGGGTGCCTGGCCCATTACGTTGTTGGCATTTCTGCCACCAGGTCTTCCCATCTGAGCAGCAGGTGGCCTCAGCAGCGTCCTTCCCCTTCGGGATAGGCATGCTTTCCCAATGTACTGTTGTATACAAAAATTCCTAGAATTTAATTAGGTGTATATTTTATGACTCCCCAAAAAATATAAATAAGCCTTTAAGCACTTTACAGGTAAGTAAAGGTAAGTTAGGGCCAGGGGGCATGTTGGAGGGCTGCGTCCCTGGTGATGATGGTGCGCTCACGCTGGAGCCTGGCATTTTCCATACATTTACCTATAGTGGAAGTTTTCCACATAGCATTGGAGTCCCAACGAAACAGTTACTACAAAACCCTCATTCCCTGAGGGGGGGAACGGAAATGCTCCTTCGCCACAGTGGTTGCGCCTTAGCTGACAGCTGTAGTTCGGCTCTTCAGCTTAAAAATGTGCAGAGCGATACGCATCTGACAGCTTTATACTCAGCTGATTGAGATTGCTGCCAGCTGCGTGCGCTGGGCGCTTTATTTCTCTTCAGATCATTGGCTTTCTGGCAAAATCCCCATAGTGGAATCCCACCCCCCTCAGGGAACGAGTAACCGTTTCATTTCTTATCATTCCTGAGATGTGTGATTTCCTAGTTTCGCCACTCCACTCTATAAAAGACAAAGACAAACATCAACATCAAAATACTTGACCATCACTTAGTCTGTAAAGATTTTTATATATAATTTTAAATGTTCTGTAAAGTTAATTTGATTCAACTTAAAAATTTAGGGCAGTACCTAATTTATTACAATGTACTTGTCATTACTAAGGTTTGTTTCCCTGTTTCTCCACATGCTCCAATCTGCCAAAGAGAAAGATATCAAGTCTTTAATTAATCTTAATATACTTCTTTGGAAACTAACTCCATTTTTCAGTCTGTTCAAGCAGCTCTACCTCTTTGCTGAGCTCCAGGTATTCAAATATATCTCCACCGTTCCCCTTGTGAGTCTCCTACTTCTGCTCCACTCCAACCTGCAAAAGACAAAAACAGCACCAACAAAGCCCTACCTGCTCTGTTTTGGATAAATGTCCAATGTTTTTTTTTAAAGAAATTCATCTACCATTGTCTCCAGTCTGGTTCTGTATATCTGGTATATATATATATATATATATATTCAAAATCCTAAAATTTACAAGTTGACAATATAGCAATCTCCAATTCCAACCAACATTCAGTAATGTTACAATCTAGTCTAACCGAAAAAAGACGTGGAAAAACTAATATAATAATCTGAAACGATATGACCGAAAGAAATACTAAAATCTTCGGCAAAAGCATGCCGAAACAACCATAATAACCTAGAATTATACTTTTAGAAAAATCTTTACATACCGCTAATGTCAGCGATGGTCAGACACTTAATGCAGTTCACACCAGGTTCACACTAGTTTGACGTCGTCATCGGACGTTTTTTCGAACACATTCTTTTTTTAGAATGCCACGGACTATGGTAACCACAGCAACGCCACCGCGCCGGCGCCATATTTAATCATCTTAAAGGTGCCTTGCGCGATTTCCCTGAAGCACTGTAGAATATAATAATAAATTTAATATTAATTCTATAAAGGATTGGGTCCCTGTAACCTTTTGAGTAAATAAATAATAGCAAATTGGACTCTCAATTTGACTAACTTTTGTATGTTTATATTCCATTTTGCATGCAATTATACGTCTTAATTTTCAGGCATATAGTAAATTAATCTGTATGTAATCTCTAAGAAATAAAATATAGTTCCGTTTAAACATCGCTGAATAACACTGAAAGGTTTTATCATATTGTTATATTTTTAATTATAGGCTATTGCTGTTGTTTTATCTTTTTTTTTATTGTGACACGTAGTATTCAGCAATGTGTAAACTGTACATTCATTTTATTATCAGATAAGATTACAAAGATTTATTTTACATTTCATTGCAGTTGTACTGTTTCATTTTTTTGTATCTGAATCTGAAATTAATATTTTTTTGTTCTGAATAACCTGTTTTAACACATTTTAATTTGTTTTTTAATCATTTTATCTTTTGTGTCTTTTATTCCTGTTTATGCACAGCACTATGAATTATCATTGTGTATGAAATTCATTCATTCATTCATTTTCTTTTCGGCTTAGTCCCTTTATTAATCTGGGGTCACCACAACAGAATGAACCACCAACTTATACAGCATATGTTTTACGCAGCAGATGCCCTTCCAGATGCAACCCATAACTGGGGAACCCATACACACTCATTCACACACATACACTATGGACAGTTTTAGCTTACCTAATTCACCTTTATACAACATGTCTTTGGACTAGTGGGGGAAACCGGAGCACCCGGAGGAAACCCACGTGAACACGGGGAGAACATGCAAACTCTGAGGAGAGGCGGTACAGTGGCTCAGTCTTGCCACACAGCAAGAAAGTCCAGGTTTGAGTCCCGGTGTCCTGACGGCTGAGCCAGGATGCCTTTCTGGTCCTGTCCCAATTGGCACACTCTGAACTTGACTTCCTCAGCGTCCATGATGTCATGTAGTGCAAACCTTAGACCCTTGATGCACTTGAGTCATGTGTTTTTACATTATTTAAGCATACTAAAGTGTATTATACTGTAAATACTGTGTTATAGTTTATAATATTTTTTCAATTTTGTTTTCTGGTGATTTTATGTTTTGTTATTTGAAATATAAAATGAAAATCAAACCATTTTAAAAACAAAAATCAATTTTCACAAAAAAAAAAATTGTATTTGAAAACAATAATCAAATAATGGCTCTTTTTTAGTTTTTAAATACCGGTTTCTAAAAGAAAAAACTGAATGAACAAAAGATACACAGACCTATACTCTCTATATATGATCATACAATATTAAGCACCCTAAAAGCAAGCTATAGGCACATGTTCATTTCCTTCTAGAAACTTCATCTAGACTGTGAGCGTGAGGCTCCTGGTAAGAACGCACGGCAGAAGGATTTAGTGGTTATGGAAAAGCTCAGACCTATGTAGCGTCAGCTTGGACTAAATCAGCAGCTGCCTATGCTTGTAATCCAGCTCTCTTTTTGTTGGGGCCCAGGGTCAGTGTCATACAAAGAGTCTGACCTGCACAAGTTAATGTAGTAGAGGCCTAGCAGGACAGAAGTGCCGGGTCAGAGCTGACTCAACACAGAGCCTGCAAGCAGCACTCAATTGTTGACTATGAAAACTGAAGACAATACGGATCTAGACTTATGTAACACCCATGAGCTGCGACCCGCTTCAATGTGTGAAGATTTATCTTTCATTTCACAGCCTCATGCTGTCCTAATTTTCACATGGCAAAATGAGCACTGTTCAGTTCTTTTTTTTTTTTCTTTCAGCATGACAACCCAAAGCAGAGAAGCAAAAAAAAAAAACAGTTGCTGATAGGATGATGAATGAAACTAAACTCTCTGAACAGTTTATAATTGTTTTATTATGACATATAATCATTTAAAGGGATAGTTCACTCAAAAATGAACATTTCCTTCTTTTAAACACAAAGAAGATATTTAGAAAAATGTCAGAAACCTGTAATCATTGACTTCCCTAGGATTTTTTCCTAATATGGAAGTCAATTGTTCCATGTTTTAAGTTTTCTTTAAATTATCTTAGTGTTTAACAGAGGAAGGAAGCTCATAAAGGTTTAGAACCAAAATTAAGTATATTTAAGTATATTTTATGTTATGATAGTTAAATAAAACTAAACTTATTAAGTGGTAACACCTCACAAAACAACTTACACATTACAAAAAGGTTCCATTCATTCAAATTCATTAGTTAACATGAAATAAAAATGAAAAATGCTTCTAAAGCACCATAGTTAATTGTTTATTTAAATATTTACTAATAAATTATTATAGGGGGCTGCACGGTGGCGCAGTGGGTAGCACATTCGCCTCACAGCAAGAAGGTCGCTGGTTTGAGCCTCGGCTGGGTCAGTTGGCGTTTCTGTGTGGAGTTTGCATGTTCTCCCCGTGTTTGCGTGGGTTTCCTCCGGGTGATCTGGTTTCCCCCACAAGTCCAAAGACATGTGGTATAGGTGAATTGGGTAGGCTAAATTGTCCGTAGTGTATGTGTGTGTATGGATGCTTCCCAGTGATGGGTTGCAGCTGGAAGGGCATCCGCTGCGTAAAACATATGCTGGATAAGTTAACCCCAGATTAATAAAGGGACTAAGCGGAAAAGAAAATGAATGAATGTTATTATAGTAAAGTGATGTATCTGTAGTTGACAACAATAAACAGTAGTAATTTAATTAACGAATGTTAACTGAGATTTAAAATTACAATAAAAATGTGTCATTCAATGTTTATGATGCTTAACTGATGCTTTGTCAGTTAATAAATTAGCAATGCTAACTATTTGAGCTAAATTTGAACTATTTTGAATAAAATGTTATTTCATAACATAAAATTTGTTATTTATTAATTATTTATTAAAGCAACAAAAGGTGCATGTTAAAAGCCCAAGTACCATTTGATAAATGCAGAAAAAAGAGAGATGAAGAGAGTGTCTCTATTGCTGACCCCTCAGGCTCAGTCCTGTGCTTGCAAGCCTACATCCTAGAACCCAATCAATAACCATGACACATCAGTGACGCAACTCCAATGGATTTTCTAAATAAGTCATGACTAAGTTGCAAATCAATAATCACTTTGTGTTCAAAATGAACACCTGAGGTGAACCTCACGCTTCACCTCAGGCACATTCAAAAATACTATATATATACTGAATGTTACATAAAGATTGGAGACGGTTTTTACAGCATTACTTAGATCTGTCCGAAGCACTTTCCTATATTTTGGCCAGTTCTAACACACATCTCAGTTTATGTGCTAGTATTTTCAACTGAGTCTGCTAGACAAAGTTTATGACCTCACTTGACCCCAAGGTCACTTCTTGACCCCAGTGTCACCCGATAAGCTGAGGTCAGAAGGTTAGCCCCTATAAACCAAGCTGGCGTCTTGGAGTCCAACACGTTAAAGAGGTTTCAACCTTATCTGCATCTTAGATCAACAGTAAAGCAAAGAGCTAAATCTGGAGGGGAAAAAGTTTTATTTATTTATTATATGAATAATATCACATTATATCAAGTTATCTCTAAAAAATAAGATCTTCATGTTTATTTAGGGAAATTTTGGCTTGAAAACATTAAAAAACTCCCACTCCAATCTTTGTCTCTCTCTACCACCTAAATCCTACATTCAGCTTCAATTATCATGAAATAATTGTCTAGTTTAATTTTGTGTGCTTGTGTCTATGTTTAGTCTACTAAGTAAAAATAATGCATGAAACATCAGTTTTCTGTATTATTTGTAATTTCATTATTAAAAAAAACCCCAAAAACAATACGTTTTGTGTTCCCTATATGTTCTGGTCAACTTTGTTGCATCGGTTAAGACATAACAGTCTGCGAAGCTCTGATAGAAAAACCATGTGATTTGCTCCAAGTGAGGTCACTTCCTCTGGCAGAAAACTCTGGAAGGCATTGAGGCATGCAAATATCCTTTCATTAATTTTACAAAATGTTTAGGATACACTAATAGTAGATTCATTCTTTGTCAGCTCTGTCACTGTGATATTTCTGTTAATCTGTCATTCACATTTTTAAAAACAATAATATACTGAAAATACATCATATTATGTTTTAGACACACATGTGGTATATCTGGTTTGAGGTTAGCACCTTGAGTTAAAGCATATAATGGTGTAAAAAGTCAACTCTATTTGTGGTTTAAAGGTTTAGCAGTAATTTAAGCGATTAGCAAAGTAATCAAACGTTCCCAATCACATTTTGCATTATTTTACATTTATGATTCAGTTTACTGCAAATCATACATTTGCTGTATATCATTCAAGTTCAAGGACAATGAATGGAAAGATGCTTGAAATATACCCGTAATTCTGGAATGAGTCAGTCTCAGTTAGCACATGCTTTATGCAGGTGACTAAGAATCATATAGTAATCAAATAATGCAATCCTCGTCTTTCAAAATATGAAGGAAGTTAGTTGTAGCTATTCCAGAACAAAATCAGTGAAAATTGGAAGGTTTGGCTGCCGGTAAATCGGGGATTGTCAGATAATTAAGGAAATTACTAGATTATCAGCAATAACCATAAGAAATATTGCTTCATAATAAATGTATATCATGAAATGTGCATAAAAACGGCTCTATTAATCATGTTAGGACGACTTCAAACAAGACTAAAAGCAGTGACCTCAAAATTGTAGGTTGTTGGATTCAGTGACTCCTATTCTGTGGGGGCGCCATTGCGTAAAAATGTCATAAAAATTGTTTTGATGTTTAAAACGTGCAGCAGCCTGTTGGCTTTCATGCACTAATTTTACCATAGTGAAGTGAAATCTGCTTTAAATAAAGCACAACAGAAATTAAGTTTTTTTTCTTTAATGTTTATTTCCAAGGAAGAACCAAGACAGAAATTAAAACCATTATGAACACACATTTCAGTCATTATTTAATGTTCATAACGATCGCTGAAATGAAATCACAATGAAATAAGACAAATTATACAACGGAGACAAAATAAACAAAAAAAATATTGCACAACTTCTAAAACAAACCATATTTCCACTATGGTGTTTCCTGACAAGAGTCAAGAGTTTAGCTTTAACACTGGACTACATGGAAGGCCAAGCGTTGCACTATAGTGTTATTGACCAACCACAAAAAGAAGCACTTTTCTTTTTGTGTTGAAGCTTATTAGTGGCCAATTATGTTTCAACTATAAAACACAACAGAGAAGATCCTTTTCATAATCATCTCTTCAGTCCTTTTTTTTCTCTGAGGTGTGCTACAGCTATTGTTCCCATAATAATCGTGACAAGAAGATCTATATTAGATTGTTTGTGTGGAAAACAAACACTGAATGCCCAACAGTATTCATCAGAACCCATAACTGAAAACTGAAACATTTTTAAAAAGTGTCATAATCAATGCTTGCTTTAAAGGACTTTTTGGTTTTCCCTTTTTGTCCTTTTGAACTAAACAGTAACTCCAGGAGTAAAAGACAACAGGATAATGATTAGGGAGGATAACATAAATGATAAATCATGTTAAGATCAGTTCTCCATCAAGGCTACTATGTTGCTCCAACAAAATGCTGAATCATTATAGTCTATGTATATTAGGACTACAAATCTAAACACTACTTATCTACATTGGTAAATGTTTAAATGCTCAACTTTCTCCAGACCTCACCCAGACATAGTAAAAAAAAAAAAAAAAAAAAAAAAGTGCTTAATGAAGGCCAAGAATTTTCAGAGCCTAAACTACTTTTAGTCGAATGAGTTTTTAAAACAAATGTACAACTCATTTCAACATCAAGATCCAGAGTCCTCTTTTTTCCCGCTTGGCTTTTTAAGCATTTGTGCCTTCATCTGAGTCATTTCTGGCTTCACTGGTCTGAAGAAAAATTTAAGCTAATGCAAGTCTGCCGGTGTAGCAGGACAAAAAGGGAATGTTAGAAGTCTTTGAAAGCTGCCTTCTGCTCCATCTTAGTGCATACCTTCTGTCTTTACTGAATCAGTTTGTCAATAATGAATCTGATTTTCCTTCCATAGTTCCTTCCTTGAACTGAAAAAGTGCAACTGAAACGTAATCTACACTTTTCTTTTTGTTTTCACCATTTGGCAAGTGAGAAGATCACCTGAGACTGAGTGCTTATTTTTCAGGCAGTGCAATCTCCAAGCCCGCACTGCTAAACGCTACACACAGAAAGGCAACAAACTCTCCCGGCAGCCTGCCTGAACCCCACCCTGTTTTATCTCTCTGTTCCGATCGCGCACATGAGCGGCAAGAACAGAGTGTTGCTTTTCCACCAAACAACATGTGCAACAAATTTAACACCAAGCAAACCATGTTTGGCTTAAAGGCATTCTACATCTAGAACCCAAAATAAAGTCCATGTGAACAGGAGAACGGAAAACAAAAGCCACACTCATGTTGGCCAGGCAACATCGCAAGAGCTTTCAGCAAGAGCAGATTATCGACGATCAATGAAAACTACAGAGCTTAAACCAGATCAGTGCATAACATCAGTTCGTTTTTTTTCTCCTCAAAATCCATCCGCTGCTTGCAAGTTGTGCAGCTTAAGCAAAACTTCTTATAGGCTCACTCCAAGAGGCTGAAAATAATAAAACAATGAGTGATTTTCAAACTCAAGTGAGGAAACTTGTGCAAAAAGAAGTCCAAAACTATAGATGATGAGTTTCTCTCAGCTGTTCTGCGAATGGCTGCTTTTTCTTGCATTTCTCTTCAGATCTCGGACAAGGTCTGCATGTTCTTTGTCAACCTTTACTGAAAAGTGTGAGAAAAATCGACTACTTTGACAAAGCTCCGCAGGCTTAGTCCGACGGGGCGTGTACCATCCACGGGGGCCGAATCTCTGGGTCGGGTAAATTGCCAGTGACTTCCTGCGCCCTTGTTTCTGGATTTTCCCATAGAGGTTTGTTTTCTCTCGGTGGTGACAGCAGAGCGAGCAATAGCTGTTATCAGGAGATAAACAAAAGTGAAAGCTCCTAAAGCCCAACTGCTTTGGACTCATGCCATGCATTTTTCAGCGTGATGGGCAGGTGTCGAGCCTCTGCTCCGCAGTTGATGTGGCTTGATCTGGATGTGGATCAATCTGATAAAGAGGGAAACAGTGGCTGTGAGATGAATGCATATAAACACTGCTACTCCCTGTTCAAAATAACAGCATTTTATGCCCTGTTCACAGTTTGTATTAATATGCATTTTCGTTGATCCGATCACAAGTAGATAACGCAAAGTACAGGTGTGAATGGGGTGTAAAACATTTTGAGTATGCATTTGACCGGATTGCTCAAACATTACAAAGTAGAATGATCTCTTACCAGACTCAATATGTTTAATTGTTTTCTTTTGCACAAATAAATAGGCCCACATATTTGACTGGAAATTATTCATTCATTCATTTTCCTTCGGCTTAGTCCCTTTATTCATAAGGGGTCACCCCAGCGGAATGAACCGCCAACTTATCCAGCATATGTTTTACACAGCGGATGCCCTTCCAGCTGCAACCCAGTACTGGGAAATACTCATACACACTCACATTCACACACATACACTACGGCCAATGTAGTTTATTCAATTCACTTATAGCCAGGGGTGCCGCTAGGGGGAGAAAGTTAGGACAATTCTAAGGGCCCACGCCGTTTTGGGGGCCCCCAGATATACTATTAGGGGCCCACCGGACTTTTCGTCTTCACTTTCGTCCGCGACCACCAACAATCCTGCCCCCCCGCTCTTCACTTTCATCCGCGACACCCTCAAAATGTTGTCATAGGGCCCGCATTGGCCAGTAGCACCCCTGCCTATAGCGCATGTCTTCGGACTGTAGGAGAAACCGGAGCACCCGGAGAAAACCCACGCGAACATGAGGAGAACATGCAAACTCCACACAAAAATGCCAACTGACCCAGCCGGGACTCCAACCAGTGACCTTCTTGCTGTGCAGTGCTAACCACTGGAAATTAGGTTTTTGAAATATAAATAAAATAAGGATTTAATGTCATTTTAATAATATTACTCTATTCAAAGCAACATCCAGTGACTCATGTTAAAGCCTCAAAACCTTTAGATAATGCATGTGTTGGATGATCGTCTTTTCGAGTGATCAAATCCTGATCCATAGCATGTATTTTATCCTACTTTATATATCTGTCAAACTAATTTTAGATAAAGAAAAATTTTAACTATTTTAAAACTGTAAAATAGAATAAGGTGTGCAGCCCTAATAGGAGTTAACTGGAAATAATATGAATCAATTATCTATCATTATATAAAGTAGACTACTCATTTAATGCGATTTTATTTTATTTTTGTAATTTATGAAAATTGCATCATTTGTTCCAGTATTATGTAGAAAGATCAGGTACCTGCCAATACCCACCCATAGACCCTCCCTCATCATAGAAGTGTGGACAAAATAGACACAATTAAACACCTGGTGTGAATTGTAATGTCTCCTTTATCCACTTGTGATCAGATCAACAAAAAAGCATCTTAATACAGGTTGCAAACAGGACCTTAGCTGCCGAAACTACACTCAAAGCTTACCTCAGAGTAGGGTGGGGGAGGGCGGAAGCGGAACTCCTGGATGTAGGCGAAGAGTGGGCCATCAAAGTTCTCCCGCCCTGACGAAACTTCCAGACAGCTCTGCCTCTGCTCTTCTGTGACCACCTCTGCATAGGCTGGAGGAGCTGAGGACAGTACAAACCAATGTTAATACTGTTGCCATGCCAACCATGGTACCTGTCTCTTTTCTGCACCTACTGCTGTTTTATTCAATGGAAGAGAGAGAGCGAGATTTGAGTTTTTATTGTATTTATTTATTTTTTGCCAAATCAGCTTCTCTGGCTATTTCATGGCAAAAACTGATCAAATTTACAAACATTTGACAAATAATACTTTTCTATAATAAAAAAAGATGTATAAGAATAAAAAGACAACAACAATAAATACATACAATAATATAAAAATCTAAAACAGTATTCTAAGATTTACTTTTGATAAGAGTTCTACCATTTGTGAATGATTCACATTTAAAATAATTCATTGAAAGTATCTTCACATTAAAAAAAAAGGTCTGATAACATTAAAAATAGGGCATTGCATGTTTTATTCATAGGAACACTAAGCAACAAGTTAGAAGAGCAGTCTATAATCTTAGCCTGTGATCTAAGAAGCATCCCATCATGTGACCTGCATACAGTATATGCAGAATCTCAATTCTTCACACATCCCTCAAAAACAAGTGGATGAAGGAGATGTTGCTTACCTTCAGGTCTTTCAGGGAGGGCCATGCCTAACCAGCTCATGGTCATGCTGCACTGACTGCTCACAGAAGACGTACGGCTGCCAAAGGGGTGGAGAGGGATGGTGCCAATCACCAGGGGCAGGTTTAAAGACAGGTTCATGGCTCCTGGGATATCAACATACACCTGTACATCAAAATATTGGGATATTAGGTTAATTATTTTAATAAGTGTATGTTGATTTGTAAATATGATACAATATGTAAAACAGATCCAAATGCTCACGCAAACAACAATTATTGTGCAGGTATATGAAAAACTATGGCATGTTAAACTATACATACACACTGAAATCTCAGAACAGAAAACTTTTTCATGCATTTTGGGTAACCATTTACAAAACAACAGCGTTTTAGGGGTTTAAAGATTCTGAAAACAGGTTTCACCTTACTGTTATCTATAAATGTGTAAACTACAAAAGCACAAATTGATGAAACCAATGATATCATGCACAAACTGTATGTATCACATGTTCAGTCTATAGGCATGCGCGAGTACTTGACAACAAAAACAGCAATGGTAGGACTGAATGTGTGCAGGAGTGTGGTGTTTCTTTACAAAGTGACATTGACAACTACTGGATGCTTGTGGGTTGTTTTAAAAATAAAAATATGAAAGAACTGTTGTAGAACTGTATTCACATTTAAACAGAAAGGTTTTTTTCTTCACAAATTGATAGGACACGATGAGACTTGAGACTGAAAATGAATACAGCTCATAAAAACCTGTAGATTAATTATTCTTACTTGTAACAGATTAGACATTTGGATGATTTAACAGTAATCAATATGTCATGACATAACAAGTCAAGTCAGTCATCTAAGAATACAAGGATCCTTCTAGGGATGGCCTTTTCATTGTGTCAGAGAATTTCCAATCAATTTAGAAGAACAGCTTCTGCCAAAAGGCAAGAAACTAAATAATTTGTTGGCTTCTCAAGTCTATCAACAAGTTGAGTGATAAACTGAAACAGTAAACTCTAACATTCAGATATTAAAGTAAGCATCATGGGTCCTGACCAGTAAAGCGGTAACAGATTGGTTTGTGGGGTTAATAGGTCATTAGCACTCAATGACCTGAATTTAATTAGATATTCTAGGCTGATCTTCTTATCAGTATGTTCGGAGAGAACTTGGCATAATCTCATTATCATTCATAGTGCTTCATGTGTGGAGGAGCCCTTCAAGGAAAGATATTTCAGCTGTTTGAAACTATCTAAAACAAATCTGAAAATTGTGTGGGCAATTGCATACAAACTAAAATTAATAGAAAATGTTAAAAAAAGCACATGACTTACCATAAGGGAGTACTCCACTCTTATGATACTGCAGTCCAGGATGGAGGGCGATACAGGAGGAATCTTCAGCATCTTTCCATTCCACGTCTCCGTCTTGCCAGAAGAAAGCGACTCTCCTCGGATGTTGGCCACCAATTGCTTGATCTCCTTCATCTTCCCTTTGGCAAAGAAGGTCTGTGTTTGGTAAATGGCGGCCTTTGGCACAACCATACGCGAGGAACAGTTTTCAATTTCAGCAAAGATCTGAATGGACTCTCCTGTGAGAAAACAAAATGCATTGTTATTGGTACCATAAACTATAAAGGGATATAAAGGCTGTAATAAATCTGTAATATTCAATCTGTACTAATTTGCAATAAAAGAATAAATCAACAAATGTATATATTAACCATGCCTTTTTGGTCATATTTTTATATAACATCATAAAAGCAGAATAACAATACTGTAACTTCAATTAATATATTTTACAATGTTTCAATATGTTAAATTGAAGAAAATAAATTAACAATTATCAAAACAACAGTTATTAGCAACCCTAGTACGATGTAAAATATTGAACATTTAAACTATTAGGAGGTTTACCTGGAGTATAACCCTTTCGTTCAATTTTGGCACTTAAGGAAATTGGACCTGAGGTGCAAAACCAGCAGCATAAAGTCTTTTCTTTAGTTCCTGCCTGCGGAGACTGTGAAAGTAGAATAACAACACTTAAGAATGCGAATTAATAGTTATACTCCAATGCTGAATAAAGGGATGCAAATGAAGCAAACACACACCAGCAGGAGAGGAGTGTTGATGTCGATGTGTTCAAAGACAGTGAACTCTTTCTTGGTCTTCATGGGCAGAAGCCACGGCCTGTGCAACTCAGCCTTTACCCAGTAGCGCACACTGCCGTGCTTTCCTTCGAATGAGGTAGCCAGAGGTCTGCATGTGCACGACACAAAGACATATTTCATTAAGCATTACAACATACAATATGGGTGAATAAACGTTAGGTCTGGTGAAACATCCACTCACGTTTGTGGAAGCTCAAAGCTGAATGCATACTCGTGTCTTCCTGAATGAATAGTGGTGAGTCCCTCCTCAGAGTTATCATCATCTGAAACAGAAAAGAATAATATTCCAAATATACCTTACCTGCCAAAGCATTGATCATCTTCTTGTTTATTACATGATTGAATTTATTCAAAGAGCATAAATGTAAATCAAGAACACTTATAAATCAAGTTGTTTGATTCTCATAAACCCTCAACAACCTTATTGTGTTTTACCCATGAATTATGAACATGTATAATCATTGTGTCACATGTGTATTCAGTGTTTATTCTGAAAGGGAGAGAGAAATACTCATAAGCGCCACTGCAGTTCATAAAAAAGGTGAATGTGAAATAAAATAACCATTTTAAATCGAATATTTGTTTGTTTAACACTACAAAGCACCGGTGGCTTTCGTTTCGCCAGCTCAGCGCTGTATTCAGCTTAGCAGAGGCACGGTAAACAAGTAGGGAGCTGTCAATCAAGGGCAGACTCGAGCAAGAGAAGACCGGCCTAAACCGGAGCCCGCTGCTTCACTGTGCCGGCGCGCTCATTACGTATTCAGTGTGCGGTAACGCGCGCGCGCGCACAGGGCCAGCCGGGACGAGCCTCCCATTGAATGTACGCGTGTGTTGCGGCGTGGAGTATTTTTCTCCCGTTCAGCAAAAACACGTGAGAAAAATATGACAGATTGAAAAGAAAAACTCACACCAGCAATCACAAACGACAGAAAAACGGCCATTTTCCAAAACAAATCCAGCTTTATTGTAACCAATCATTCATACAGAAGCAGTAAGTGACAATTAGACATTTCGACATTATTTCGATTCGAATTATACAGGGAGTTAATTACTTTGAAATTACAGTAAGCATGCAACTAACAAAATCATAACATGCACTACCTGAATTGTATACAGAGTTTCAACAACAGGCAAACATTGAAATGTTTCTCCATCTCAGGCTAAGGATTATGGAAGACTTGTACAATTTGTATTTATTAACACCACGTTTGCCCCATTTGTTATTTCGTAAGGTGTTTTGAAGTCCTGTTTGGTGCCAGCGGTACAGTGTGGAACAAAGCGGTGGTTGCAAGTTGTGTGGCAACAAACGACCAATGAACTGCCTGGTGATTAATATTCATAAATCATGTAGGTACAGATGCAAAAACTGTGGAACGCGATGTGTCTCTCTGAGTTGTTGTTTTTGCACGTTTGGGGTGACTTAAACGGCCAGATCAAACATATACAGAAACTTAGAATCAGTTATTATAACCAGGTCGTGAGCTATATGAATGCAAAAAAAAAAAAAAAAAGTTTCGACCTAATGCATATGCAAATAAGTGTTTACAGGGATACAATGTGAAGGTATCGGACGTTCGTTTTGGATTTTAGAATAGCACTGGCCAACTCCATGAAAGAAAAATAATGCAGATATGTTGTCGGTCTTTTTTTTATGATGAATGTTTGACTGCATTTCAATTTATCCACAGAATAAGTGCACGGTTGCATACTACAGCTACTGGTGCAAAGTTGCTGCTGTTTTCCCCACTTTCCGCAAAAGCATGATGTCATAGAAGACACGTTGACGGCTCCACCAATCAGAGAAGAGAACGACTAGACACTGCATCAAAACAGGATTGAACCGCTTCTAACAATGGGTGGAAACTTAAGACATTAAACCGAAATATCTGCCATTTCTTCTTTTGACTATATTTATTTTATAACATTGTTTTCTCAGAATCGCCATATGGCGTTAGAGCACCGAATGCGAATATCGTTTTTAATAAGACTGTGGCATAAGACGAGCAAACTGTCCATTCATTCAAGCAGCTGACACCTGAAAGAATGCTGATGTGTTGTCTAGAGTAGAAAATAAATATGCTGAATTTCACGCATTTGGGAGATCTGAACGGAAAATGATCTTTGCCAAATCCTTATTGTGAACGAATGCGTGTCATAGATTGCTCCATGGCTAGGGTTTTTTTATTTTGACAAACTATTCAATCAAGTCCCACAAATTAATGCATAATTACAGTATAATATAGATATCTGCACACAATAGTGTCTACAGGTTCACCAGTCAACAAGTACTGTGCAGCATCCAAAGTATGTCATGTCATGTCATCCTGGACCACTGAGCATCCCACCAGTACATTCATATCTGCTCTTTTTCTGAACAAATCGACATGTTTGATCGGCATGCTTACCTCTTTCATGGCCAATTAGGATGTCTCTATGATTGAGATATTCCACTTCTTCTGTGTAATTTTGAGTGTAGGCAGTGCTGGATCCAGCATTTCGTGATTCTGTCCAACGAACTTTTGCGAATCCTTTCGCATTTATTTTAAGTGACTTCACGCGAATCTCTCCGGTGACTTCAATAATAACTCTTCCTGAGACGGAGTCCCCACTCGAGAAAACGGGGACATTGCTGTCATTAAGACAGTCGTAGCTTACAATGAAGCTTTTTACCTTTCCTAGCACCATGGTGGCAAGAAAAGAAAATGTACAAAGTTCTGTAGATAAAACAAGAAAAATAAAATCACACGGAAAAGTCTATGAAAATAATGTCTTATGAAAAAAAGCAAGAGTTAACACTGAATAGTGTCATTGAGATGCGAGAGCTGAATAACAGCAAAAGATGCTGTTATCGCGTCTCGGCGAAGGCTTGATGGTCTGCAACGAAAGACGGGGAAATGCTCCCCACCGGCTCACTTTAAGCGCTGCTCTTGTGAAAAACAAGTTAGTGCGCATGCGCGAAGCTGCAATCCGTCCCCCTTCTTCCGCTTTTTGTGCAGTTCTTTGACCGGGGACTCAGGGCAAATAACAAGCGAACAGCTGAGCAGTGTATTAAAAGAATACGTGGAAGTCTAGACGTTATTCACAAGTTTTAGCTCCGCATTATTGTTTGAACTCTTTGTATAAAGTAACATGTATTTGTTACATTTATTTAAATGTATCAAAACTGTGCTTCGGTTACTCAGTGGGGAAAATAAACATTATTAAACACAAACCTTAGGCAATTTACTGCTGTGAGGACTCAAGTAATATGATTATTTTTTGTTCCAAATATTTTTTGTATGTAATATTTTACTTATTGCACTTGAACATACTTAGAGGTTAATAACCAATTAATTTGTATATTTGACTAGATGTTAAATAAATAAATACATAAATAAATAAACAAAAATAATGCTAATGCAATCTGAACTGATTTTTTTTTATTAATCTATTTATTTTTACGAGAATGTATGTAGGACTATGAATACATTAAATGAACTCACTTAATATTCTGCCCATTTTACATATTTCTAGACTCTAAATGTCATGCTTAAAATAATAATTTATAATTTTCTGTAATTTCCGTTTTTAAATGCATTTGTATGTTAAACTACAGTATGTACACTTCCTTTCGGGTATATGCAGACGCGGATTCCGCTGTGTACAGTACATGCTGGTACAAGTTGTTCAAACCGATGCGCCACTCAGCGGCTACAGAAA
>CAIGQV010019084.1:4174034-4192664 GCA_903798115.1 Danio jaintianensis
TGGCTAGGCATGGACAGGTATAATATTCTGATGATATGATAACCTTTGATAAAAATATCATGCTTTCACGGTATTGTGATCACTCTAAAATATGTTATTTTTTAAATATCTGGGTAAAAAACATTGAACACAATATATTTTATTTTAAGAAACATTTAAAATATTTTGGAACAGTAAACATGCCAGGCTAAATAATTAAAATAAATTATTGACTTCTGCTGTCATTAATTTTAAAAATTAGATTTCTTTTTTTTTCTTTTTAGATGTTTGCTGAATCGTAGGCTAACCAGTAGCTTTTGATGTGGATGGTCTTTTGCTGCTGGAGATACTGTTGCCCTAAATTTTTTTTTGTCTGTGTAGTCCTTGACAACGTGTTAAAAAAAAGTATATACTATGGATGCTTATATTGACCGTTTAAAGCCACGGTCACACTGGATATTTCTCCCCATAGACTTCCATTCATACGCACGCGAATGCGTCAGACCGGAAACGCAAGCTCGTGCGACAAGTTTCGCAGTTCGCTGCATTGCAAAGTTCAAGCTTGGTGAACTCTGACCTGCGAAATCACATCACGTGACTGCGGGAGACCAATCGAAGATCAAAACATGACCTCTCTGAACAGAAATTTTAAATATGGAGCAATGGCTGGCTTTTTAAAATGTCTAATCATCTTGTTTAATCCCGCCCCTTTTCACAGCGCCGTACAACAGAATTTCGCATGCTCAAACTCTAGTGTAACTGCAGCTTAATTCCTCTCTCTCTGTTTGTACAGATTCCAGCGGGTAGATCAGCATCCTTTACCACCACCACAAGCATGCACTTCCACACATCCCCGGACCTCCCTCACTCACCTTCCAGAAGCCTCCCATCTGCACCACTTACCTTTTATCTTGCACGTCTTCTGGAAGCTTGTAAAGAAATCACCCTCCGGGGCTTCTGTGTACATCCTTTCAGTCTTGTGTTGTGTTTGTTACTCTTCTCGCCACCATATACACATTTCAAGTAATTGTGCAGCTACTTCTCATATTTTATTTCCTAAAGGTTTTAAAATGGTCTCTAATGAAACACAACAATATTTATATTTAACTTTTACAGGTAAATCAATACCAATTAAAATTGTAACAGTATTTCAAGCGTAATTGATGAGATGTGTTATGTATTCATAGAAAAAAATGGTTCTGGTAGCAAGTTACACAAAGATTTTCAGATTTTTTAACACCTTTACCTCAAAATGACTGTACCAATTTACTCAACATGCAGCGATGAGAAAGAGGTACACAGCATGGTGGAGGATGAACCGAAATATATAGAAATAAGAGAAAGAATTAATAGATAACAGTTAAGCACAACACCACGGTCCTTAACCAATATTTAATGGTGCGTGTATATGCAAATTAAGCCCCTGATAAGATTGTAAAATAATTTGGGTCTACAATAGTACATAGTGCTATATAAATGCTTAAGTATATATTTATTCACCACTAAGAATATGTCTAAGATGTCATCTTACAGATTAGGATGCCAATGACATTTTTGCAAACATGGAAAGGGCTTAAATAACATATGTCAGACTATTGTAATATCAAATACAAAATTTTGTATTAATGGATATTTGCAGAACAACTGTAAAAAGTCAATAAAGAAAAATCATTTTTGACAAATCAACATGTCAAATCTGAAAGGTGGTACAGGATCATCATAGTTCAAAATTTGTTTTATTGACAAGACTGCAACATATTGGCCAAGATATAAAACAGGCAGAAAAAAAGACAAACTGAGAAAAAATCAGCCAGGTTTATCACTTTTTCTGTTGTGATCTGTCCTATTTGTAAGATTGTGTGTGTTGTCAAACTGATGAAGATGTTTTCTCAATTTATTTTGTGATTTTGTGTTTGCATATGTTTTTATAACTTGCAGCGCAATTGAACCGTTGTTAAATTTAGAGGTATTTTTAACATGGATGGACATTTAAATGCATATAGGGAACATATCTCAAAACATTATGAAATATTTTCAAATAAATAAATTTTGAATTGATATTTATATTAATCTCCAGACATACAGTGCTCAGCATATATACAGTTGAAGTCAGAATTATTAAACCCCCTGAATTATTAGCCCCTCTGTTTATTTTTTTCCCCAATTTCTGTTTAACGGAGAGAATATTTTTTTCAACACATTTCTAAACATAATAGTTTTAATAACTCATTTCTAATAACTGATTTATTTTATCTTTGCCATGATGACAGTAAATAATATTTTACTAGATATTTTTCAAGAAACTCCTATACAGCTCAAAGTGACATTTAAAGGCTTAACTAGGTTAATTAGGGTAACTAGGCAGGATAGGGTAATTAGGCAAGTTATTGCATAACGATGGTTTGTTCTGTAGACTATCGAAAAAATATATAGCTTAAAGGGGATAATAATTTAAAAATTAAAAGCTGCTTTTACTGCTCTACTGTGAAAATTGCCTTGCTCTGTTAAACATCATTTGGGAAATATTTAAAAAAGAAAAAAATTTCAAAGGGGGTTTAATAATTATGATTTCAACTGTAAGTACACCCCTCACAAATCTATCTTTTAAATTCATATTTTTAATAGGAAGCTATACAATATTATATTTGTGCATATACATTAGATTAGTCAGTACTGAAGCCAAATCTGGAGCTTATCTAACAAAATAATTTACGATAACCGTCCAAAAACCAGTACACCCAAATTTATGTTATAGAAAAATAATAAATACAAATTTTAAAAAGAGGAAAAATCAAGAGAAGCAAAAAAAAAAGAAAAATTTAGTTTAAATTTTGTAGGTTGTAATTTTTTTGCAGTATTTTGCTTGAATTTTATTGTATAATCTTTCAATTTCTAAATATGTTTTGTGACTAAAATATTATTTTAATAAATATATATGTTTAATAAATCTGTTTTGTTTAAATGCACCAAAATAAATTGCCTATATTCACTGAGAAATGGATACAAAATTTCATTTTCAGAAATGGGGTGTACTCAATTATGCTGAGCTCTGTACATATCCCTGTTTTTTTTTCTTTTTATGTTTTTATACTTTAGTGAAAACTATTTTATCAATATTTATTGTTAAATAGACTACAAATCTTAAATGGTCAAGTACACTACTACAGTCAGTGAGATATAATAAGACATTTATATTTATATTCAGCAAGGATGCAAACTGATCAGAAGTGAAAGTGTAGATTTCTGTTTCAAACACTGTTCAATTTAAACTTCCATTAATGACTCAATGAATCATGAAAAAATAAACAAAAACAAAATGAAAATCACATACTTGATGAGCAGCAAATCTGCATATTAAATGAGTTCTGAAGAATGATGTGACCTGATTTAAAACCGCTTACTTGTGATTCAATGTCAAAACTTTCTTAAAATAACTGCAAAAAAAAGACATGTAACACATGCATATTGATATAGACATGCAGGGGCGTAGCAACCGGGGGGATACGTCCCCCTCACTTTTAGAGACAGACCATTTAGAAACAGGTGATTAATAATTATATGAATGTAAACTTTTGGATCTCATACAGCTGACCTCCCCCACTTTTAAAATGTCCGCTATACGCCCCTGGACATGCATATGCACTAATTCTCGGCTTACCTGTGTGCATCTCTGTGATCAGCTCCCTTCAGAAATCTTGTATCTTATTTTCTGTAGCAGGGGGTTATTCTGTCACTCCTGAAACTACAGAGCACTTTTTAGTCAATATTTGTTTAACATGAAATATCAAAACATGTTTGAACTAACGTTTTGATTCGCGCTCCTTGACAGTACAATGCGTATTTTAGGCTAAATAAAGTAGACTATTTTCAATAAAACACTGACAAAAACCTCTCATCTACACATAAAGAAGAATTAAAAGCCAAAACTTAAAAAACATGTAATATCACGGAATAACACGATTATAATGACTAAACATGATATGCAGTGGTCTGATCAGATTGTACAAATTGCAGCTCGCTCTCCGAGCTCGGTAAAGTTGGTTTTAGGTTTGATATTCGCCGGACATTCGCGAACGCAATTTTAGGGATCATCTGCTAATTACACCAACAGAACCAAAACGCACAGTAACGCAAAGAAGAAAAAAGTATTTCTTCAGCTGTATGAGATCCAAAAGTTTACATCTATATAATCATTAATAACCTGTTTCTAAATGGTCTGTCTCTAAAAGTGAGGGGGACGTATTGAAGAAGAACACTAACAGTAATTCACCCAACTGTATTTTTATTTTATTTATTTGTATTTCTTTCATTTTAAAGTGTGTAGCACATCCCCAGAAACCAGACTGGCTTACAAGTGAGATTTATTCATATTTGTATTCATATAAATATACAATACGCAAATATTTTAGAAAAATATTTACAGTAATTCACCCTACTGTAATTTTATGATTTTAAAGGGTGTAGTACATTCGCATAGGCCAGACTGACTTACTACAGGTGAGATTTTACCCATGTTTTCATTCATATTTTTACAGTACACAAACACTGAAGAAAAATATTTACAGTAAATCACCCTACTGTAATTTTATTATTTTAAAGGGTGTAGTACATCCACATAAGCCTAACTGACTTACTACAGGTGAGATTTGACCCATATTTTCACTCACATTTGTACAGTACACAAATATTTAAAAAAAATTTTTTTACAGTAAATCACCCTACTGTAATTTTATGATTTTAAAGGGTGTAGTACATTCACATAGGCCAGACTGACTTACTACAGGTGAGATTTAAGCCATATTTTCACTCACATTTGTACAGTACACAAATATTGAAGAAAAATGATTTACAGTAATTCACACTACTGTAATTTTATGATTTTAAAGGGTGTAGTACATTCACACAAGCCTCACTGACTTACTGCAGGTGAGATTTTAGCCATATTTTCACTCATATTTGTACAGTACACAAATATTTTGTACTACTGCATATTTTGTACTAGCTGCATTTTGTACTAGCTGAAGTTTATTAATAGAGGATGCTGGGCAACCAGTGAACAGAGCATTACAGTAATCCAGCCTAGAAGTCATGAAAGCATGAACTAGCTTTTCTGCATCTGAGATGGATAGCATACTTCATAACTTAGCGATTTTTCTCAGATGAAAGAAGGCGGTTTTTGTGACATGGGAGATATGATTTTCAAAAGTTAAATTGCTGTCCAGTATAACACCCAGATCTTTTACAGTAGAGTTAATGCTAACTTTATGTCCCTCTAATTGCAGGTCGAGTTGTGAGATCTGCTGTGTACAGGATTTAGGCCCAATAAGTAATAATTCTGTTTTGTCTGAATTTAAGATTAAGAGAAGGAAATTGTTGGTCATCCAGTCTTTAACATCTTTAATACATTCAGTTAGCTTAGACAGCTCAGACGTCTCATCAGGTTTTGTTGAAATATATAATTGAGTATCATCTGCATAGTAGTGAAAGCTGATCCCATGTCATCTTATAATGTCTCCCAGGGGTAGCATGTATATTGTGAACAGCAAAGGGCCTAAAACTGATCCTTGAGGCACCCCATACTGTACTGGCCTGACCTGTGAAAGCTGTCCATTTATATTCACAAACTGGTAACGGTCAGTTAAGTATGACTTAAACCATTGTAGAGCCTGTCCCTGGACGCCTGTAGAATTTAAGCGATCTATGAAGATATTGTGGTCGGTGGTGTCAAATGCAGCACTGAGATCAAGTAAAACTAATAACGAGATGCACCCTTGGCCAGCAGCTAAGAATAAATCGTTGGTTATTTTCACTAATACGGTTTCTGTACTGTGATGAGGCCTGGAACCTGACTGAAACACTTCAAAAACATGGTTCATCAAGGAGCATAATTGGGCAGAAACAACTTTTTCTAGTATTTTAGACATAAATGGAAGATTTGAAATAGGACTATAATTAGCTAAGTTGCTGGGGTCCAGTTGTGGTTTCTTAATAATAGGCTTAATAACAGCTGGCTTGAAAGGATTTGGAACATGGCCTAAAGATAGAGAAGAGTTGATGAGGTTAAGAAGAGGTTCTCCTATTACAGGTAGCAATTCTTTCAGTAATTTAGTTGGAATTGGGTCTAACATACATGTAGCTGGTTTAGAAGCATTTATAAGTTTATCTAGCTATCTATTCTCTCTAACCTTTTTTAATTTGATGGGTGCCACAGTATTTAGTGTGTTAGTAAAGATAGCATCGATACTGCTGATTACTACATCAAGGTCATTTGCGTTTGCATTTAGAAATAGAGAAGGATCAGGAAAGTTATTTGTGAATTCATCTTTAGTGGACGGGACGATAGTTCTACCAGGGCGATATATCAGTGCAGATCTGCTAATTTCAGGTAAACACAGCTTATATAGTAAGAGGTAGTGGTCTGTTATATCATCACTTTGTGGTATAATATCTCAATGACCTCAATTCCATGAGACAAAATTAGATCTAATGTATGCTTTAAGCGATGGGTTGGACCAACAACGTTTTGCTTTATCCCAAGTGATTGTAGTAAATCTGTAAACACGAGCCCTAATGTATCATTAGCGTCATCTTTGTGGATGTTAAAGTCTCCTACAATTAGTATTTTATCAGTTTTAACTAGTAAGTCAGAAATAAAATCAGAAAACTCTTTTAGAAAATTGACATAGGGTCCTGGGGGTCTATACATGGTGATTAAAGTGAGAGATAATATAGGTTTTTTTTTCATAATATCCGAAAGCATAACATTAAGTGCCAATACTTCAAAAGAGTTAAACATAAGTCCGTTTCTCTGATTAACATTAAGAATATCACTAAAGATTGATGCAACTCCACCACTACGACCAGTCTGACGAGCCTCATGCTTATATAAGAATCCTGAAGGAGTTGCTTCATTTAAACTAATATAGTCATTTTGTCCCAAACAACTCAAAATAATATAAAACAATATACCTAATACTTACAGTAATCTCCATTGTACTGAGTGATAGTGCTTCCTTCCTTTTCCATTGAACATCACTGATGATGTAAGCATGCTCAGGCTTGGAAGGTTAACATTCAGTGCGAGTGCAGGCCATCGGGGGAGAGGGACAATCGTGCACAGGCTGGGTAGTGTGGGTACACTCTACAATATTGCTATTTTGGAAGACAATAGACTTGGGAAATGGTATTTCAAAATAGTGTGTTTTATTATTAAAATCCATTTTAACATAATAGTAATCCGAGGCTTCAACCCTGTGGTAATATAGCACAAAATCAAAGATTAACATTTCCAGCACTTTGTTAAATCTTTGCCATAAAGACTTAAGGCTGTTCTGAAGGCAAAAGATGGGTCTAACCCAGTATTAGCAAGATTTACATAATAAAGTGTCTGGCGAGTGTCAACATTTGATGTGGATCCTTAAATTTTTTTATTAATTGTCCTAAGACAAGAATGGGTGTTGTTCAAGGCACAACATTGATGAAATATTTCAATTCACTTAAAATGTAGACTACCGTATATTGCCAATAATATGCAAAAGTGCTACAATTTAAAGGCACAATAATAGTCACTAAGCTTGAATGCATTGAGGTAACACCCTAAAAAAAAAAAATTTGTATAACATAGTATGAGAGGTACTTTGGCTGGTAAAGGAAACTAATATTGTGCATTAGGAAAAGATTCTTTAGTGCTTTGATTTGGATCATAAACTGGTGCAGATGGAGCCAGATGGAAACCAGGCAGCATGGCATTTGGATTTGGAAAGGCCCCCACAGCGGTTCCTGGATAGGGTGGCACTGGATCATACAGACTGGGGTACAGTCCTGCAGGTGGAGGAGGAGCTCCACCAGGATAGGGCACAAGGTTAGGCTGAGGTGGCATATATGGTGGAGGTGGATCATTCCAGGAAGGACACTGCTGTACAGATGGAATAATGACCACAGGGAATTTTACTGCTGGATCTGAAGCAAATGAAACATCCAGATAGACCTGTAATCGTGTACAGAAAACCACACAAATTACCACACAAATTAAAATGCATTTAATAATTTGTGAACATTAAAGTGAAGGTTCACCCAAAACTGACATTTTACTAAGCATTAACCCATACTCGAGTGGTAACAAAATTTTATGAATTCTGAAGAAAAAACAAACAAACACATTTTGTAGAATGCTGAAAACAGGTAGCCATTGGCATCCATAGTAGGAAAAAATACCATGGAAGTAAATGGCGTCGGTTGACTATATTCTTCAAAATATCTTCTTTAGTGTACAGAAAAAAAAGTAACTCAAAAAGGACTCGGAACAAGTGGAGGTTATGTAAATAATAACAGACTTTCATTTTTGTGCAAATTGTCCCGTTTAACCGGACAACTCAAAATTCAAAATTGTGTCTTTCATTCACCTCAAACTTTTAAAACTTTCTTCTGTGGAACACAAAAGATATTCTGAATTTTGTTCTTATGTTCGAGTCATTTTCTCAAAATATTTTCTTTTGTGTTGGGCAGAAGGAAAAAGTCAATCAGGTTTAAAGTGATATAAGGGTAAGCAAATAAAAAAATGTTGGTAATCTATTCCTTTAAATATAACAATAGAAGGGAAGACAAAATAGCACCTTGAGTTCGTATTGCACTTTTATAATTCTGCAGTTTTCAACGGTGACCATAATGTCATGCGGAAGCTTGATGTCCACTATAAATCTTGTCTTTCCTCGAGATGGGATGCAGTCTTTAGTTTCTTTGGCTATGTCCTTGTATGCATGATTAGTGCTTCTTCCAGCAAAGAACGTTTGTTGCTGTTTGAGGCTGTATTTGAGCTTGACATCACGAGATGAAGAGTTGTCAATATCAACAGAAACCCTTATTGTTTCCCCTGGAGAAATAAGTGGGAATTAGAGACAACATATATACATAATGGGAAAAAAAGACAAACTAACAATAGCATGGTTTTCATATTTGCAAATTTAGTTTATGTAAATACTATGTAAGGAATAAACGGTGTGATGTGAAGAGGAGTAGCTTTTACACCTTGGGGGTGCATTATTTTCTAATAACACAATAGACCAGAGTCAATAATTCCACATACTATTGGTACCACACCAAAGACACTGTTCAGATGTTGTATTTCAAAACCCTTGTCAGGTTTTTGTCCTCAAACAGCTCCTGTGTGTGGAACTAGTTTCTTACCAAAGTCTTTAACCAGTAATTTTTAATAAGTAATTTTTTTATTGGATTTTTGACTGTTATAGGCTGTGTAATGACTGTAAACTTTCAGGAAAGGAAAATGGGACTGCCGTGCGGCCAAGATGTGCCTGGAAGTATTTTAACTGCACAGTTACCTCAAAATAACTACACACCTTAAGGCATACCTGTCAACATTGGAATGTGTAAATAAGGGATAACCAAGCCATTGGCATTACACACCAGTGTCAAGAGTTTGGATAGTTTTGACCAAGGTATATAGGCAAAACATGAAAATCATCACCTAGCATGTAGCCCGTTTTGTCTGTTGTTACAGTCATTGACATTTTTCCTGAGCCAAAAAGTTTCATCTTCTTGTCTTCTGTACCAGATAGTGGTTGCTGTATTAAAAACATAAATGAAAAAAAAAATAAACGAAACAATCATATTCAGCTTACTCTTTAATCTACATTTTACAAGCAGATAGTTTAAATATAATTTATAATTAATGACAGTGTATGTAATACATAATTTGTCCCAAACAGTCAAACATAGTATTAAAAATCATACCAGTAAATGATCATTGGTCCTATCATTTCTGGGCACAAAGTTAATTTCTGCTTGTGCACTTGATGTTGGCTTCCAAGACCTATTCAGCTTTACCATCAAGATGTACTTCACCCAACCATGAAATCCTTTAAAAGACGGAGGCATATTTCTGAAATTAAGAAAAAAAAATAGTGCTCAGCATATATAAGTACACCCCTCACAAATCTATCTTTTAAATTCATATTTTTAATAGGAAGCTATACAATATTATATTTGTGCATATACATTAGATTAGTCAGTACTGAAGTCAAATCTGGAGCTTATCTAACAAAATAACTTGCGTAAAAACTATACTACACCCAAATTTATGTTACAGAAATATATTAAATACAAATTAAAAAAAGGAAAAATCAAGAGAAGCAAAAAAATAGATTTGTTTTTTGCAATATTTTGCTTGAATTTAATTGTATTATCTTACAATTTCTAAATATGTTTGGTGACAAATATTATTTTAATAAATATATAATTTATTTTTTTTAAATGACTGACAAACACAATAGTGCATAATATCATAATTTGGTCATTAGCTATTACTCAAAATTTATTCTAAAAACATGAATATACATGCATTATAATATATGTCTTCTTCACTCAACACATGCATATCATCACATAAGTAAATATTCTAGAATAATGAACAAGGCAAGCAAGATGCAGCACAATTGTATGCTCTTCCAGATTTGTACTGTATATTGTGTTTGTGGACTTTGAAGAAATATACCTGCCAAAAGTTGTTGTTTTTTTTTTCACATGGACACACTGAGGAGCCAAATCATTATGAGCCTAAACATCCCAATATATCCCAATGTATGTCCCAAATATGTTGTTGATTGGCCAGCTGAGACATGGACTCTGTAAGGCCCCTAAAAGTGTCCAGTGGTTTCTGTCACCAATATCAGACATTTTAATACCACAGAGTAGGGCTGTGCGATATGGACAAAAGAAACCTATCATGATTTTCTTGAACAATATTGCGATTTCGATTTTAAGCACGATTTTGACACACA
Source organism: Danio jaintianensis (assembly GCA_903798115.1). Classification (NCBI taxonomy): domain Eukaryota; kingdom Metazoa; phylum Chordata; class Actinopteri; order Cypriniformes; family Danionidae; genus Danio; species Danio jaintianensis. The sequence continues at coordinate 4,184,807 of CAIGQV010019084.1, forward strand.
CACACGTTTTACAGTGTGAATCTGAAACATATTTCCAAAGGAAAACAATTAGATCTCTATTAAAGTGTAACAAATTTTCTCTAGAAGAGACCTATGGCAAAACACATAAATAAAGTACTGTGTGTGTGTGTGTGCGCGCGCCGTCAAATTCGAGTAAGGCTCTGATGTTCTGCTTGACCACATATCATAAGTAGTTGCGTGTACTTTTGTATGCGTCCACATATTTCTTTTTGCCATGCATAGATCATAGACCTCTTTGTGACGCTGCCATGAAATAGGCTGTTCACATATGGCGTCTTTTGCGTGCACAAGTTTGTTATTTCCAAAGGAGGCGCACGACGTGCTCGCATATTTCAGTTAAAAAAATCTTTTCAGAATGCTGCAAGCGCACTGCGAGTCACGTAACAAGAACTGACCTATTCAGCTTCATACTTTGTATAGAATTTACACATTTAGGTAGACTAATCAGACAAACACAGAACACCCAAACACTGCAGTGCTTTTGAATTTTCTCCATAAATAAAACTTGTATCAGAACCACAGCAATGTTTTGTTAGTTTGTCATCCTCTGAGAAAACGGTTGATGGTCGCCGAGCAACAACAAATGACAAAGGAGTGCTTTCCACACGCTTTTAGATGCGATATGTGACTGACAGGCCTTACAAATTACCTGGTTATGCGATACATCAGCCTTCCTGTATCCAAAGTAATCCCACACCACAGATGTTAACTTTTTTGGGCACCAAGTCCTCCTGTGCTGATCTCATCATCCCTGTTTATGCAGGCTATTTGTCATTAAGCTCAGTCTCCTGTTCTCGCGCTCTGTTTAGGTGTGCTGGGTTATGATTGGTTCAAATAGCATACTGCTGGAAAATCGTGCACAAAAATTTCGGAAGTTCAAGTCGCGATTTTGATGCGATTTCAATTAATCGCACAGCCCTGCCACAGAGTCTGTTTTACTTACCACTGGAAAAAGTATAAAAGCTAACTTGGTCATGCGCCTTGAAGCCAATCACATTACAGACCCTGGCAGAGCTGCCATGACAACAATGTGGCCCTTGTCAAAATAGCTCTGATCTTCATTCCTGGCCATTGATTATTAGTACTGATTGCTTATACCCAAATCTTAACGTGTGGCATTGTTAGTTGTTTAATGCCGTTAGTTTCATCTGTGACTGATCATAATGTATTGGCTCATCTGTGTATTTACACAATACAGAGCAACCACCACCACTAAAGACACATTTAACTGAAAGAAATGTTTCAGTAGCACTCACTGTTGAGGCAGCTGAAATCTGAATGGAAAGACATGACTTCCTGGTTTGATCACCGGTCCATCTGAAGAATAGAAGACAAGCTTAGATTGGTAAGTCTGCTGTCAGCAAACATGTCTCATGCAATATGTCCCAGGACCACAAAACCATTCCATTTCTTTAGATGTAGATTTTTAGGACAATATTTGGCTGAGATCTAAAATCGGAGGGTTAAAAAAATATATAAATACTGAGGAAATCTTAAAGGCCGGGACATAACAGGCCTACGGTCGGCCTTTGGGCTTCGTTGGTCCGTCGGTTAGCATTGGTCCAGCTAGTTGGTATGGTGTGTTTGACATGTCAGCTCTCGTCGGTTATGTCATATTGTGTTGACCCAATTCAACACACGTTGGGTTGTCGACTGAAGAGAGCTCTCTGATTGGTTATTCAGCAACAAATCAGAGCACAAGTGTGACGTAGTGAAGTAACAGCAAGTAAACAATACAAGTCAAGAAGGAACACAAAGAGGCCGGTTGTAATTTTGCTACATTCATAAATTTTCTTTTCGGCTTAGTCTCTTTATTAATCTGGGGTCATGCAAACATGCAAACTCTACACAGAAATGCCAACTGACCCAGCAGAGGCTCGAACCAGCGATCTTCTTGCTGTGAGGCGACAGCGCTACCCAGTGCGCCGCCTAATTTCACTACAAATATTTGCAAACTACATAGATTATTAGATTATCAGTTATATTTGCAAGAGCAAATCCATCTGTGGTGAGTAACAATTACTGTGATAATAGTACCAGTGTTTCCCCTAGCTTTACAGTTTTGGCACAGCGCAGCTGTTCAGACCGACACCAACACAAGGAGTCATGGTGTTAATTTGTTTCTTTTAATGGCAGTAGTAAAAAAACGTAATAATTTTTTTAAACTGTCCAACCGTACAAGCTAAAAATTAAAATTTATTTTTAATATCTTTTTATCCCCAAAGTGTGCAGCTTTTGTCACTGCAGTGTTTCTTTCTGGGCTTCTGGAAGAACATTTCAAGTACACTACTAGTACATTGATATTAGTATACTTACTAAATAAAGTATACTTTTATACTTGACCTTTACTTAAGTATACTTCTTTTTCCTAAGGGTGTATTTATTGGCTTACTAAGATCAGTCTTGTACAGCCAGAGGGAGTATTGCCACTCTGACAGCCAAGTTGTGTCAGCTAGGGATGCTCCGATCAGGATTTTTGCAGCCGATACAGAGTACCGATTCCTTGTCATGGTGATCGGCTGATACTGAGTACCGATTCTGATGCTTCAAGCTTTATAATGCATTAAGTACATTTTCCCTCTAAGTATGAACCTTAAGAGAAGATCTTGCCTTACCTAAGAGAATAAATCAAGGATGCTGCATATAATACCTTAAACACGTCTCTTATAACCATTTAGGTGTGAACGTGTCATGGCCAGAAGCAGCTTTACAGAAAATAATTCATCCATTAATTTGACTTCGGCTTAGTCCCTTATTTATCAGGGTTCGCCGCAGCGGAATGAACTGCCACAGAAAATAATAAAACACAGATATAAAAACTGTTAAGAAAAATTACAAACAATGCAATTTGGAAACACTGCAAATGATGAAAGAAGAATTCAACATGTCTCAATCAAGAAAATGTTTGGAGCGCACATTTGATGCATAAGAAGTTAAAATGCACACCTATAAATCTAATACTTCTTTACTAAAAGGAAATAGGCCTATATATCCATCTCAGATGCAGAAAAGCTAGTTCATGCTTTTATGACTTCTAGGCTGGATTACTGTAATGCTCTGTTCGCTGGTTGCCCAGCATCCTCTATTAATAAACTTCAGCTAGTACAAAATGTAGCTGCCAGAGTTCTTACCAGGTCTAGAAAATATGATCATATCACCCCAATTTTATCCTCCTTACACTGGCTGCCTGTTAAGCTCCGTATTGATTATAAAATATTGCTTCTTACCTATAAAGCTTTAAATAATCTAGCTCTGGTTTATCTAACCAACCTTCTGTTTTGCTACAATCCAACCCGCTCTTTAAGATCTCAAAACTCAGGGCTTCTGGTAGTACCTAGAATAGCAAAGTCAAGTAAAGGTGGTCGAGCCATCTCATTTATGGCTCCTAAACTCTGGAATAGCCTTCCTGATAATGTCCGAGGCTCAGACACACTCTCTCATTTCAAAACTGGATTAAAGACCTATCTTTTTAGTAAAGCATACACTCAATGCATCGCATAACGGTATGATGCATGAATGTGCTCCACGCAGGTGAGCTGGCTCGACATCACCTGTAGAACACACTCCTCAATACACTAGACATTGTGTTAGAAACTCTCATATGCTTTACATGTTTGTTTCTATGTTTGTTTATTTAACTGCTATTTTCATCTATAAGACTCCATTTTTGCATCTCGTTTAAATACACTATGAACAGCAGCTACGCTAATTATTTTCTTTATTCTCTATTTCCACCTGGGGATACTCATTCCTAGGTCCCTAGAGACTATGCAGTGCCATTGATGCGATCCAAGACCTGTGAAGAAATGATCCCAAGGTATCCATAATCCTGGACCAGGTCGTATCCCGAGCTGATGCTGTGGTCGTCATGGAGAAATGGAGTGCATGAGACTGATTCCTGAATGACAACCGTGATAAACGAGTCCCCACATTGATCCTGCGGGCCAACCTGACCGCCCGCCGGTGCCCTACTCACACCTGCAGCTTCTCCACGATGGACGTCCAGCTTGTTCAGCCTCCAGCGCCTAGACTGCAGCTCTGAACAGGAAGTTTGGCCAGAAGAATAATGGTCGTGCCCAACAGAGCCTAGTTTCTCTCTAGGTTTTTTTTTTTCCTTCACTTCGTCAATTGGTAAAGTTTTTTTTTCCTCGCCACTGGCTTGCTCGAATCGGGTCTTGGGGAACTGTGCTTCAGTGGATTTGCTCTGCAGTGTTTGAACTTTCAGCCGTGAGGTTTAAACCACACTGGGCTAAACTACATTGAACTTCAACTCTGAAATCTGGATTTTACTAGAACTATGTTTAGCTGCTTTGACACAATCTACATTGTGAAAAGCGCTACATAAATAAACTGTTTATTGCAATAAGTATATTACAAGAAGCTATATTATTAAATATTCATGCTAAAAAATAAATTACGTTTTATTTATCTAATAATTATAGCCAGCTTTTAGTGAACTTGCAATATTGTCAAAAACACAGAACTTTCAGTTGTTATATGTAAAAAGGCCTAATATACATGCAAGACCATTCAAATATTTTGAATCCAACTATTGACAGCAGATCACTCAATGAGAGAGAGGGAGCGATTTGCACTCGCGATATCTTTACTGCTCTATTTATTTAACGTAAAAAATGTCATGCTTAGACCATCACTGTGCCTCTTGCGATCTGTTCTCTTGCTCGTTAACTCTCGTCGCCATTATTTCCGGGTATTTTAACTAATTTTTGGGGATCACGGAGCCGGTATAAATTTGCGGGAGACTCACAGAGCTTCCGGGAGATGTCATAAGGTTGGACGAAACACTAGATAGGGGCGATCGCATCACAACAGCTCAAAACACTGGAAATACAATGGGTGCACTTGCAACAAAGAGAACATCATTCGCCCAAGTCGCGCCAATAGACTGTATAAACAGGTCGCACCGCATCTGTATATATTTTAGCTGCTGTGACGCGAGCGCATCGATCGCTCACGCCTCCACACATCATTTACCTGTGATGTGGCTGCTGTAGGCTATGCATAATATACGGAAGCGCACGTGCGTCTTCGGTCCTGTCAGATGTGGCCCACACTCACATACAGCAAAGTGTGTCTGTGTGAAACTCCACCATGCGCGGTTCAGAGAGCAGAAATTTGTAAAAGCTCGCGTGTAGAGAAAGAAATGACATGCTGTTGTGTAAATAAGATATTACATACAGCTATTTAGCTTGTTTATTAAAAAAAGCTGTGAACTGGCGCTATATAAAAAATGCAATTAACTTGACTCCAAGGGGGGCGGGGAAAGCCATTGGGAGGGCGGGGCGCCCCCCTAATATAATGGTAGGGGAAACACTGAGTAGTAGTACTGAAAGCTGCTTTGTTTATGCTTTGCATGTGCATGTGGAAGTTCCGGTCTTCCATTGTGTTAACAGATACTGCCCTCCCAGAACAGAAATACTCCCATGCAGGCACAAAACGCGCCCTCTCGTTTCAGTCGGCTTTCATCCATTTTTATGTGTTTAAGGACAGCTTTTTTTGTCCAGACATGAGCCAACGTGAGGGTTTGTTTGGTGTTGGCTTGGTGTGGACCCGCCTTTAAAGTTCTGCTTTGCAACGCATATTACTGATCAAAAGAACAAAAGTGTATCTGTATATTCACAGAAGGGGATTTAATCTTAATGGAACATGATCTTTATTTAATATGCTGTGGTGTTTGACAGAAAAGAAAAAACAACAATTTCTAGGGCTGCAAAAACTAATTAATAAAAATCAATAATCGATAACGAAATTCGTTGCAATTTGTAACAAATGCAGTTATCGATTAGTTGGGCTGCTCATATTACATCACATTAGCTGCTCACACAGCCGCTTGCATGTGGTGAAATGAAGGCTACAAAACCAGCTGCAGGAAAAAGCCTGCACAAAAAGAAAACATATTTGTGTTACAGACACCTTCACCTTGCTTGTTTTCATATATATATATATATATATATAAAAATAAAAATATATATAAATAATTTTACTCTTTAAAAACAAATTTTATTTAATGTTTAAAAAGTCAAAATTAAAGATCATTAAACTTGAGGTGTTGCTTTTATACATAACTAATACACAGATTTACGATTTTATAAAGTTATAATATTAAAAAGATCAAATAAAAAAAGCTTTTCATTTTTATCAGATTAATTGAAAAAAATTAAATAAAATACCGCCCAACTAATCGATTATCAAAATAATCATTAGTTTATGTCCAATGTAATGTATTTTGGATATTGCAAAAAAAAAAAAAAAAAAAAAAAAAGGAAAATACTTAAGACCGGTTTTGTGGTCAAGGGTCACATATAGCTTTTTGCTTATTTGTTTAATTTTATATAATGTATTCATTAGTGCAAAATATTAATGAAAACTTTACTTACAAATCTCTCCACTTACAAGTGTGGTATTCTTTTCACATTGCCCTGTAACGACATACATTACAGCAGTAAATGGTAGTAGTTAGTCGTCTATATTTCCCAAGCGTATTACATAGATTGCACAGCATAATATGTATGGTATTTAACAGCCTACTACTACTAATATAAATGGCAGTAATTAGTTTTTCAAGCAAGCTCACCTTTCTTCGAGCTGTCCTGGATTAAGTATTGCTTTAGTTTGAAATATCTCTCATGGTCGCTGTAGGATCTTTCGTCATCACCTGAGCCTTCGGTCCAGCGAACGTCAGCGTCACCTGTCAGCTTCACAAATAAATCTTCCACTTTTATTTCTTTGGTCACTTCCAAAACAACTCGCCCCTCCACGATGTCCCCATTAGTAAAAGTACTGGTTTCGTTGATCGGGTCATAACGAACACTGAGCTCTTTGATTGATCTTTGCATTTTACTATATGTAAGTCCACCAGACAAGTTCGCTATAGTTTGCAAAGCGGGATTGAATCACGTAAAACGCAGGAGGATGAAGGCGTGACGCTTCCTGGTTAGTAAAGACTAAAGGTTGCATAATATCTATTGCCGACCACCCATAAACAAGACTCTTGTGTGGGGTGTGTGTGTGTGTGTGTGTGTGTGTAACTGTTTAGTCTTCTTCTTCTGGTATTTTATGGCGGTTTGGCAAACCAACAAATAGGTGCATTACCGCCACCTACTGATCTGGAGTGTGGATTGTGCATATTTTTGAGAGAAAATAACAACAACAACCTCAAGCTTTATATAAAAAATAATAATAAATATATAAAATATAATAAAAAAAATAAAAATAAAAAGTAAATATTTTTTTCTATATTCTATCCATTATCTCTATATTTTTTAAATATTTCATTAACACTTCCTGAATTCTTGATTGTCTAAGCCCATTTCCTAACAAAACCTTTAAAGAAATGATCTCAACTTCCAGCTGCTCTAATTCTTGGATTAACTAAAACCTCTCTCTTTCATAAGCAGGACGTTCTAAAATGATATGCTTCACTGTTTCCAATTCTCCGCAATTATCACACTTCCCTGATTCATGCTTTCCTATTTTATAAAGGCTGTAATTTAATAATGTATGGCCAATCCTTAATCTTGTAATGATGACGTCTTTCTTCCTATTTCCGTACCTTTCCCTCTCGTTTTCAACATATTTCTGAATCTGGTACAGATGTCTTCCTTTAGTTTCCTTGCTCCACACCTGTTGCCACTTCTTATATATCTCCATATATCTCAGCTGCAACTATTCTTTTTAGTCTGTTTAGTCTGCGCTGTGCCAACCCGTTACGTCACTTCCGATTTCAAGAATAATATCCGTTAACATATTTCGTTATGTACGTACTGTTTTTATTATTATTATTATTATTATTATTATTATTATTATTATTATTATT
>CAIGQV010019084.1:4201934-4226461 GCA_903798115.1 Danio jaintianensis
ACACACACACACACACACACACACACACACACACTGTCCTGTCTTGTTGATATGATTATACGCGTTACTACAGAGACATGTTAATACACGGCTGTTAATCAATTCAGTGGGCGGGGAAACCGCACTCCTACGTCACATTGCGGTGGGCCTCAAAATGGGAGGGATTTGGATCCTATTTTAACGTCAGGAAATAAAAAAAAAAACTTATTGACTTAAAGACTTATTGTCTTCATATCACCCCAATATGACTGTGGACACACTATACCTACACACAGTCCTGTCAAAACAGCTTACAAAAGATGATTTTCATCATAATGTGATGAAGGATGTGAAAATGAAAACTGAAGCATGAAAACTAGCAAAAAAGTAAACACTTGCGTCATTCCAGGCAAAAAGACTGGAGGCTCTGTATTGCACCAAGTGTACATAGGGCCCCCTATGTGTATATTGTTAATCTCAAAAACAGGTGACCATTGACTTGCATTATCACCAAGGAGCACAGATTCAGGTAAAAATGTTTATAATGTTCTGCTGTAGAAAAAAAAAGTTTTCGATGGCCTGAGGGTAAGTAAATTAACTGTAGATTTTCATTTTTGGGTGAACTATCCCTTTAAGAACTGGCATTTCCATTGGCAACAGACGAATTACTCCATAACTAACTGGTCCATTTGACAGAATGCTGTTTCTTCAGAAGACTTGAGTCCTTCGTACAAAACCTTAAATCAAGCGATAGATCAGTCTCTCTGCATCCTCTTAATGCTGGGGTCTCCACCATACGATCATTACAGTAAAAAACTGTCAAAATTTGATTGATTAAAATGGCATCGGGCGACTTTAGCTAAACCACGCTAAGTGATGTGACACAGCAGCTTCCGCATCATATTTCTGTCAAGACAATGATGGTAAAAAGCGCTGTTGGCGTGTGATATCTGACAAGCCATCTGCCCGGATACAAGTCTAGATTTATGACAGGGTTTTAGTGGGCTTTGAAGGAGCAGCGAGAGAAAAGTAGCCGTTTTTGTGCATTGTCACTTTTCGAATGACCGTAAATTGTGTTAAGGGGACACTTAAGCGCCTTGATAAACTGCTAGTCGTAAAGGTGTGTACTATGCTAGTTAGCTGCGGCCCTCGTGCCTGTCACAGTGCCTTAAATGTTTATGCTGTGTGCAGTTACAGATGCACTAGCTTTGTTATATGTTAATATGAGATATATTGACTTTATTATGTCTATTACCACTAAAATAAAGAATCATATTGATGAAAACCACTAAAATAGTAAAATACTTGAGGTCAGTTAATGAAAATAAAAAGGGACTTTTTACTTTTGTATTATACAAAGTGTTATTATTATTATTATTTATAAAAAATAATGAAATAATAATGTAGCTAAAATAATGAAAAACATATTTAGTGAGTGACTTAAAAATAATAATAATAATTATTATTACTATTATTATTAAAGTTGTTGATATTGATGACATTTGAAATTATTGTACCTAAAATAACTTAGGTTAGTCACTTAACTATATTATAATAATAATAATAGTTGTTGTTGTTGTTGATGATGATGATAATGATGACTTTGATGCAAATAAGAGAGATCATATGCAAATATTATTGTGAGCCACTTAATTATAATATAATAAATATGAACATATAAAGATGGCACATTTTTAATGCTATCAGCTGTAAATTACTGCAAATCATAATCAAATTGTATATATTTTGTAACGAGGTGGTTTAAGTGAGGATTGAACCCGGGCGTCTGGGACTCAAAGCTGGGGCTTTTCCCTGCTGAGCTAACTCCTCTTCTGATGAACCCAAGAGCAGAAGACTAATAAGGAGACTTGAGACTTTGTTTTCAGGAAAAAATAAACTGAGATATTTACTTAAAAAATAAGATTTCAAAAGTACAACAAAATACTTGAAGCCGAGTGTAGTAAAGTTCGTTGTTGTGGGAAGAAGAAGACAGGGTCGGCGATACAGGTAAGTAATTAATTTTATTTTTCTGGTCTATCCACACCACACGTGTAGCAGTGTGTGTGTGTGTGTTCTCTCCTCTCTCCCGGCTGCTCCCTCTCTTCTCCTTAAGAAGGGTGTCTCTCCGGTCCAATCACTAAAATAAACAGGTGTTATTTATTATTTCTGATTGGCCCGCTGACTAGCCGCCGGGCTCTGAGCATGCTCTCCCCCCTCATTGGGTGTTCGATCATCTCATCTCAGGCCGGGGAGCCGTCCGGCCTGCAGCCCTCCCCCCCCCCGCCCTGGAGAGGAAGTTCGCTACAGCCATCTGTGCACCCGGCCTGTGGACCACCTTGAATTTAAAAGGCTGTAACGCTAGATACCAACGGGTGATCCGCGCGTTGGTATCCTTCATGCGGTGGAGCCACTGGAGAGGAGCATGATCTGAACAGAGGACGAATTCCCTGTCCAGGAGGTAATAGCGAAGAGAACGGCCCACCTTACCGCCAGGCACTCCTTCTCTATGGTGCTGTACTTAGCCTCACTCTTGCTGAGCTTGCGGCTAATGTACAGCACCGGCCGTTCCACTCCTGCCACCTCCTGGGAGAGAACCGCCCCCAGACCCCGCTCGGATGCATCCGTCTGTAAAAGAAAGGGGAGAGCAAAATCAGGAGCGTGCAATAGCGGCCCCCCGCAAAGTATAGATTTTACCTTTGAGAAGGCCTGTTGACACTGCTCCGACCATTGGATGGTATCTGGTCCCTCCTTTCTAGTGAGATCAGTCAATGAGCTGACGAGGGCCGAATAATTAGGAACAAAACGCCTATAATATCCCGCCAGTCCCAAAAACTGTCTCACCTCCTTTTTGGTCTTAGGTCTCGGACAGGATGCAATAGCTGCAGTCTTATCAATTTGGGGCTGCACCTGCCCGTGACCCAAGTGGAAGCCCAGATACCTTACCTCCACTCGCCCAATTTCCACTTCCGTGGGTTGGCCGTGAGCCCGGCCCGCCTCAGCGCCGACAACACTGCCCTCAAATGTTGCATATGCTGCTGCCAATCATTACTGAAAATGATGATGTCATCTAAATAAGCAGCGGCATATGCTGAGTGAGGGCAGAGTATTTTGTCCATCAGACGCTGAAACGTAGCCGGTGCCCCGAACAACCCGAACGGAAGTGTCACAAATTGGTGCAATCCAAACGGCGTTGTGAAGGCTGTTTTTTCGCGGGATATTGGAGTTAAGGGGATCTGCCAATATCCCTTTGTCAAATCCAACGTCGAGTATGCGGCATTGGATATGCATCGAATTTCGACACAGCGTTGACTTTTCTATAATCCACACAGAACCGGACCGAGCCGTCAGTCTTGGGTACCAAGACGATCAGGCTGGCCCAGTCGCTGTGGGATTCTTCTACTACACCCATTTTCAGCATGTTACTCAATTCTTCCTGAACCACTTTTTTCTTGTGTTCAGACAGGCGATACGGGCGGGTCCTAACGACCACGCCTGGTTCGGTCTCAATATGGTGCTGAATTAGGTTAGTACGACCAGGCAGGGGCGAGAACACATCAGAGTATTCACGTTGGAGGTGCCGGATGTCGATGAGCTGGCTCGCTGCGAGATGATCGCCCCCGGTGACCAGAGCGCCCGGCCGTTCTCGGCCGGTGCTCTCTGGCCCCAGGTCATCCTCGTTGGTAACAAGCGTAGCCAGCGACACCTCCTCCGGCTCCCTCCACTGCTTCAGCAGATTTATGTGATAAATCTGATGTGAATCGGCCCTGTCCGAACGAACCACCTCATAATCGAGATCGCTGACTCGTCGTGTGACCACAAACGGCCCTTGCCACTTGGCGAGTAAATTGGAGCTGGAAGTGGGTAGCAGTACAAGGACTTTATCTCCCTGTGAAAATTTGCGTAGTTTAGTGCCCTTGTCATATCGCCGGCGTTGGTCATTCTGGGCCTTAAGCAAATGCTCCGTAGAGAGCCGCCCCAGTGTGTGGAGTTTTGCTCTAAGGTCCAGAATATATTGAATTTCGCTTTTACTGTTTGAAGGCTCGTCCTCCCAAGCTTCTCTAATGACATCCAGCACCCCTCTGGGCTGTCGGCCATAGAGTCGCTCGAAGGGGGAAAACCCCGTGGAGGCTTGCGGAACCTCCCGCACAGCAAACAACAAGGGCTCCAACCACTTATCCCAATTTTTCGCGTCCTCGTGTACGAACTTACGGATCATGGATTTAAGAGTGCGATTAAATCGTTCCACCAGTCCGTCGGTTTGTGGGTGATAGACGCTGGTGCGAATCGATTTAATGCCCAACAATCCGTATAGTTCGCGCATGGTGCGTGACATGAACGCGGTGCCTTGGTCAGTGAGGATCTCCTTGGGGATCCCCACTCGGGAGATTATACGAAACAGAGCTTCCGCAACACTCTTTGCTGAGATGTTACGGAGAGCTACTGCTTCCGGGTACCGGGTTGCATAATCCACGAGGACTAATGCAAAGCGGTACCCGCGTACGGATCGCTCTAATGGCCCGATGAGATCCATACCAATTCTCTCGAAGGGGATCTCCATAACCGGTAGAGGGCGCAATGGCGCTTTTGGGGTGGCCGGTGGGTTTACCAGCTGACATTCACGGCATGCAGCGCACCATCTGCTGACATCCCCGTGAATGCCCGGCCAAAAGAATTGGGCCATGAGGCGATTTAATGTGGCCGCTTGACCTAAATGTCCGGCCATAGGATTCGAATGAGCCGCCTGGAAAAGCATTTCCCGACGGCTCTTTGGTACTAATAATTGGGTTGTATCTTCTTTTGTCTGAGCGTCTTGGGTCACTCGATACACCCTGTCATTAATAATCGCAAAATAGGGATAAGAGAGGGGTCGGTCAGGCTGGAGGTTTTGCCCATCTATGACCTGCACTCTTTCGAGTGCATGTCTTAGCGTGTCGTCACGCGACTGCTCCAGGGGAAAGTCTTTGCACCGGGAAATTTCCGGCCCTCCCCCTGAGTCAGCGCGTGACGGCATCGCTTGGGATTCCCCCAGCTGAGCGACCCGCCCCCTATCCAGCGATTTCTTCTTCCAAGAAACACCCGCACATAAGCCCCTAATAATCTATTAAATCCAGGCCAATTGGTTCCCAGAATTAGCGGGTGTTTGAGGTGCGGGTTAATGCTTTTTACACCTTACCCTTACCGTGCGGCTCGTTTCCAATGCCGAGTCTTGAAGCAGGCTTTGGTGGATGGAGGTCTGGTTACACCCCGAATCCACCAAAGCTTGATATGTACCCCCTTTTATACTCACAGGTATCCGGTATAGCCCGTTGCAACCGGGAGCGACGATTGGCGTGGCGGGGACGCGGATCAACGCACTCACCTCCTTCGCGGAGCTGGTTTTTGGTGCGTTGTCCACACCCCCGCGGCGCCAATGCGTCGGCCCAGACCTTCTCACTACACCCTCGGGGCCAACGAGACCAACCGATTGAACCGGAGAGAGACCGGGCACTGTCTGGGAACCCGCCAGGGGTCGTGACTCCACCCCTCCGCTCTGACAGGTGCCCCCCTGTAGCGGAGCACTCGGGGAATCCACCTTCTTGCACCGCCGTCTGGGTGCTGGCGTGGGCGGTCCCCGCAGTCTGGGCCTGGGAACAGGAAGAGAGAGAGAAGGGGGGAGAGAGGAGAGAGAGAGGTTATTTCGCCGACCCTGGCCCTCGCCACCAGGTGATCCTCCGCCAACTGGATGGCCGTTTCCAGGTCGTCTGGCCGGTGGCACTGGACCCACTCCGATGTCCGGGAGGGGAGGCGGGAGATGAATTGCTCCAGCACCACGGCGTCCACCACCTGGGAAATGTCCCGGCCATCCTGGACCAGCCATCTGCGGCAGGCGTCACGGAGCTGCTGGGCGAACACGAAGGGCCGACCGCTTTGCATCAGCTCCAGTGACCGGAAGCGCTGACGCTGTTCCTCCGGATTGCGGCCGGCCCGCTGGAGAACGGCTCGCTTCAGGTGAGCATACTCCAGGAGATTCTGGGCCGGTAGCTGCTGTGCTGCGATCTGGGCTTCCCCCGATAGCAGCGGGATGACTCTTACCGGCCACTCGGCCCGCGGCCAGCCACACGCCTCCGCCATCTTCTCAAAGAGATCGAGGAATGCTTCCGGGTCGTCCTCTGACGCCATTTTCTGTAGAGTGACAGGAGGGTGGGCGGTAGATGTTGGAGCGGGCCGGATCTCCTGGGCCAGCAGACTCCGGATTAGCTCGCGGTCCTCCCGCTGGGCCTCCACGAGGACTTGAAACCGATGTTGGAGATCTTCCTTCAACTCTACAACCGCATGATGTTGTTCTCTGTGGAGAACCGCGAGCGCCTGGATGACTTCCGCACATGGACTAGTAGACGGAGTAGACATTCTGGCAGCGAAGTTTCTTCTTCTTCCCGGGTTTCGGCACCACTGTAGTAAAGTTCGTTGTTGTGGGAAGAAGAAGACAGGGTCGGCGATACAGGTAAGTAATTAATTTTATTTTTCTGGTCTATCCACACCACACGTGTAGCAGTGTGTGTGTGTGTTCTCTCCTCTCTCCCGGCTGCTCCCTCTCTTCTCCTTAAGAAGGGTGTCTCTCCGGTCCAATCACTAAAATAAACAGGTGTTATTTATTATTTCTGATTGGCCCGCTGACTAGCCGCCGGGCTCTGAGCATGCTCTCCCCCCTCATTGGGTGTTCGATCATGCTTACCTCTCCACACCGAGCTTCAAGGAAATAGGCTAAACAAAACAGCACAAGGGTCAAAATCACAACAGCAAAGTGTCACTTAGCTTCTCACGAGATACAGGAGAACACCAGGCAATAATGGCTCAAGACTGAACACAATGGTTTGTTACACACAGACTTATAAAGAGTAGAACACAGGTGTTGTTAATCTGGTTGATTGTTGACACATAGCAGATGGCGGGAAAGTGGTGCCATCCACTGTTCTGGAGGGATTGTAGAAGTTGGATACTGGTGTATAACAAGTCAGGAGCGCCTCCTTCTGGCCGGGAGGAGAAACACAGCCCAACGAATCCTTACATATTCACTTTATTACTCCACGTCTTTATTTAAATTTCTACTTGTCAACCTCTACAATTAAATAACTCAATCATTAATTTTCAATCATTATTTTAATTAATTTATTTATGAAAATAATAAAAGATGAATCCACCACAATGCTGTGTTGTGATGCTTTCTTATTATTCTTTGCTTCATATTCATTCATTTCATTAAGCACCAGCAACAACAGCATTAGATTGTCTATCAAGTGAATCCCCATCTTCACAGGAGCACAGAGGATTGAACACACTTACAGAAACCCATTAGCCTAGTTACTTAGATTCACAGTGGAAAAAAAAAAAATCAAGCCAATCATCCAGCGCAGACCACACATGTCCATGAGAAATGTCTTTTGCCACTCACATCACCATCAGAAGGATAATGATTCTCAATCCATCATTAAAATCCGCCGGAGGGCTTTTGTCGCATCAGTCTCACACTCGTCTCTTGAGGCAGGTTGAGTCTTGCTTGACACGTTATTGTTTAGACACAAAACCATATACGCAAACGTGTGTGTGTGTTTGTAGGCCGCAATCTGTATAATCAGCAGTTTTGATTGACGTATGTCTGCCTTTATTAAAACTTGCAAAATGGATCACACTCACACATTGGTTTTGGTATATAGTGTAGAGGAGACAGGACAAGTATTGAGCTCTCTATATATAGACTTTAGTTGCAGGAAAGTTATGAAATTTGACACATTGTTAAAAAAACGGTCTGAATATTAACAATCATAATTTTGGAGTCTCTTAACTCAAACTCTATAGAGCCCCAATATTTCTAATTTCCTCTCATGTTTATGTTAAGCATTGATTTCAATATGTCAGGCTATCGGTCATCATCTGTCAGGCTAGTTTGTTTAATGTGTTCCACACATCACCTCTCTTCAGGTTAACATTGTTTAAAAGATCAAAAACTGAAGTGACGTAACCGAGTAAACAATTCAAGTCAAGAGGGAACACACAGATGCCATCAATAATTTCACTGCATTTCTCAAATATTTGCAAACGAATTATTAGATTATCAGACATAATCTTGCTCACTTTTTGTTCAATCAGATTAGATGTAAGGGTGAACTTGTAAAACTAACAAAAGATACATTTAAACACACCTTATGGCTCTTTGGGGTGGTGCTGAATTAGTTTATAATCCATAAATCCTATTTTGCGTTCTGACGAAATGTAGATGAGGCACATGGCTGCCTGCTTCACAGAACTGCTCCTTTACTTTCATGTTGTCAAATAAGAGTCCCACATACATGGTATGTATGTTAGATGAACATAGAAGGGGAAAAAGTAATCTTGGAAACGTAAAACCAGGAAACGTAACCAATTAAACTTATTATGGTAACCAATTACCATATTAATGATCCAGAGTGCAATGTAACAGTTTGTGTTTTGTTCTGATTGGCCTGATTTTCATCAGGACATACATGAGAACAAGGAAACAATGGTGTTTGAGGCTCACGGTATGCTATTTCCATATATTGAACTCTTATTATTCAGCTCTACCTAGGTGTATTCAGAAATTATAATCTATGGCACCTTTAATAACTTTGAATCCTAGGCCTCAAAACAGATTTGGCCATTTTCCCCATCATTTGGAAAGTTTTGGACATTTTTTTTTTTAAACTTCAGATTTTTGTGATAATTTAAGCAAATCATCTTCTGACCATGCCAACAAAATGTTAAGGATTCAATGAAAAAAAAAAATAAATAAACATAGAGGACGTGTACAGTTGTGGCCAAAAGTTTTGAGAATTACATAAATATTGGAAATTGGAAAAGTTGCGGCTTAAGTTTTTATAATAGCAATTTGCATTTACTCCAGAATGTTATGAAGAGTGATCAGATGAATTGCATAGTCCTTCTTTGCCATGAAAATGAACTTAATCCTGAAAAAAACTTTCCACTGCATTTCATTGCTGTCATTAAAGGACCTGCTGAGATCATTTCAGTAATCATCTTGTTAACTCAGGTGAGAATGTTGACGAGCACAAGGCTGGAGATCATTATGTCAGGCTGATTGGGTTAGAATGGCAGACTTGACATGTTAAAAGGAGGGTGATGCTTGAAATCATTGTTCTTCCATTGTTAACCATGGTGACCTGCAAAGAAACGCGTGCAGCCATCATTGCATTGCATAAAAATGGCTTCACAGGCAAGGATATTGTGGCTACTATGATTGCACCTAAATCAACAATTTATAGAATCATCAAGAACTTCAAGGAAAGAGGTTCAATTCTTGTTAAGAAGGCTTCAGGGCGTCCAAGAAAGTCCAGCAAGCGCCAAGATCGTCTCCTAAAGAGGATTTAGCTGCGGGATCGGAGTGCCACCAGTGCAGAGCTTACTCAGGAATGGCAGCAGGCAGGTGTGAGCGCATCTGCACGCACAGTGAGGCGAAGACTTTTGGAAGATGGCCTGGTGTCAAGAAGGGCAGCAAAGAAGCCACTTCTCTCCAAAAAAAAACATCAGGGGACAGATTGATATTCTGCAAAAAGTATTGCGAATGGACTGAGGACTGGGGCAAAGTCATATTCTCCGATGAAGCCCCTCTCCGATTGTTTGGGGCATCTGGAAAAAGGCTTGTCTGGAGAAGAAAAGGTGAGCGCTACCATCAGTCCTGTGTCATGCCAACAGTAAAGCATCCTGAGACCATTCATCTGTGGGGTTGCTTCTCCTCCAAGGGAGTGGGCTCACTTACAATTTTGCCCAAAAACATAGCCATGAATAAAGAATGATAACAAAACACCCTCCAACAGCAACTTCTTCCAACAATCCAACAACAGTTTGGTGAAGAACAATGCATTTTCTAGCACGATGGAGCACCGTGCTATGAGGCAAAAGTGATATCTAAGTGGCTCGGGGACCAAAATGTTGAAATTTTGAGTTCATGGCCTGGAAACTCCCCAGATCTTAATTCCATTGAGAACTTGAGGTCAATCCTCAAGAGGCTGGTGGACAAACAAAAACCCACTAATTCTGACAAACTCCAAGAAGTGATTATGAAAGAATGGGTTGCTATCAGTCAGGATTTGGCCCAGAAGTTGATTGATAGCATGCCCAGTCGAATTGCAGAGGTCCTGAAAAAGAAGGGCCAACACTGCAAATACTGACTCTTTGCATAAATGTCATGTAATTATCGATAAAAGCCTTTGAAACGTATGAAGTGCTTGTAATTATATTTCAGTACATCACAGAAACAACTGAAACAAAGATCTAAAAGCAGTTTAGCAGCAAACTTTGTGAAAACTAATATTTGTGTCATTCTCAAAACTTTTGGCCACGACGGTACAGGACATACAGTGTTTCAGGACAATGCCACCTAGTGGTCAGGAGATATAACATTAGTTATTGTTGCTTATAACTTCTGAACTGTTTGGTCCCAGAGCAACATCCAGAGTTAAAAAATAACTGTTTTACTACAATATATCTGCCTTTGCCATCTGCCAAAAAAATAAATAAATATAAAGGGTTTTTTGTTTTGCTATTTATTTATTTTTTGTTTAGTTGTACTGGTTTTAATCGATTGGATAATGCAGAGACCACTTATACCAATTATGCCATAATCAGCCAGACCTCCAGCCTAAACCTACTCTTTCAAACTCATTGGAATGGCATTATATTTGAGTCATATCATCTTAAGACCATGATGACAAAACGTTATGAAATTCATGTCAGTAGACCAAATGTTTTCCAATAAGTCTAGTGATTTTATTTTATTTTTTTGTGCCATTTTGATTAAAATCATCTTTAAATGCATTTAATTCTTTGTTTTAATTGGTCACAATGCTAATTGCTTGGTCTTTTTGCTTAAGTACAGCTTGACCCCTATATTGCTGCTTGTGGTTATATTTAAGTATTTATTTTATAGCATATATATATTGTGTATAGCGTATATATTGTATATTTACAATATTTTGTTATTTTAATGCCTTATAATCTGATTTAGTATTAGGCGGTTTACATTTTTCTTCAATATAAGAAATCAGTATGGTTATTTTCGGGTTGCTGAATATTTCAGGTTTATTTCTGCAGTTCAATGGTATGAACACAGTATATACAAGCTAACTAAAATAACCATAAACACTAGATGGCACTGTTTGACCAGCAATGTAATGGTTTAGCCGGGTGTTTTTCGAGGAACTCCTGTCCTCACAGTGCAGACAGAGTTATCATTTACTAGTTGAGTAGGATCTGCCATTGCTGTTATCTTTTAATAGATTTGTACGGAGAGAAAAGCAGGTGCCTCTTGTTAATGTGTCCAATTGCCCAAGTTGCCTCCTGAATGTGGTGCATCCATCATTGTCTGCTGCTGTGACACCCTGTCATCCACCCTCAGTGGCACAAGCCATGCAGACGCGCCATAACAGATGAGCTTCTTCATGGGCACACGCTCAACGCAATCACCACACACACACACACACACACACACACACACACACTAAAACACAAACACTCCTACTCTACATTAAAACTCTTACTGGGTCTTGACTAGTATTCATAAACACAGATGACTATATCACAGTTTACTATAACGGTTCAACTTGATTTATGTTTGGATTTGATTATTATTTTTATTATTGTTATTATTATTGGGGCATCACGGTGGCGCAGTGGGTAGCACAATCGCCTCACAGCAAGAAGGTCGCTGGTTCGAGCCCCGGCTGGGTCAGTTGGCATTTCTTTGTGGAGTTTGCATGTTCTCCCCGTATTCGCGTGGGTTTCCTCCGGGTGCTCCGGTTTCCCCCACAAGTCCAAAGACATGTGGTATAGGTGAATTGGGTAGGCTAAATTGTCCGTAGTGAATGTGTGCGTGTTTCCCAGTGATGGGTTGCAGCTGGAAGGGCATCCGCTGTGTAAAACATGTGCTGGATAAGTTGGTGGATCATTCCACTGTGGCGACCCCAGATTAATAAAGAGACTAAGCCTAAAAGAAAGTGAATGAATGATTATCATTATTATTATTATTAATGCTATATAGGGATTTTTTTCAATTTTATTTAAAACTTATTTAATATATATGTTCTTCCTCATTTTACTGCTACTACTTCTTGTTGTATTTGTTAAGCTCATGTTGTTCAGGTTGTTTGGTTCACTTGGTTAGAATTAGACTCACACACATGCAATAAACAATAAAAGCTGTAAAATATACAGCCTTACAGAATGTTTTCTAATTCATTTGATTATTTTCCAAAAATAATGTATTTATTTAATGTATAATATAAAATTAATACATACAAGTGTACATATATATATATATATATATACACACACACTTGAATTTTTTTTTTACAATAACCCACTAAAATAGCATTTAGAATTCATCATAAAGTTTAGAATAATTAGAATTTAGAATAATTTACAATATGAAGAATGTTTGTACATATTAAAACTTAAGGACAATTTATTATTATTATTATTATTATTATTATTATTATTATTATTATTATTAATATTATTATGAGTTGTCCAAGTTGATTCTGCATCTTTATTCTATACTTTCATTTAACCAAAATCAGCCTTGAATGAAATCACAGAATTTTTGTCCAGGGGATACTGGAAGTTGTTGTCATGGGTACCCTTTTTTCCACCCATTTTTTTTATATCTTTTTTTTTCTATCATGCTTTTTCTCAGCATAAATGGATGGTTACAGAGGGGAGGAATATGAAATCATGATGTAACAGTAATATTGCTTTATCTGAATGATAGATCATATTTCTGCATTGTTTCTGTGATGATTTATCCTGTTCTTCATTGATGTGGCCACAGATGAGCTGTTTGAAGAAAGCTTGTGCTGCCTCTAGGTACAGTATGATTTGTTGTTTAGCTTTGCGTTAATGTAGTAAAGATGCACAACAAACGTGCCTTAGGCAAGCTTTATTAATATACTTCACATTATGAACATGCTTCCATATGGCTTGCATAAGTGGAGAGGCATTTCACAATCAGTAACGCTTTGAGCTTGATTCTCTGCTACAGTAGTAAACACTGCATGGTTTTGGTTTGTGGGCCTACATTGGCTCTGGACAGGTCTTTGAGGTCAGTGGAGCACATGCTTTCTGCAGCTGGACCTCCACTGATAAAAGCATTACCTTTAGAAGGTCAATGGGGTAAAAATAAAATGAACTAAATATCACCACTTACCCCTTTGAATGATTAAATAAAAATAAAAAATTTCTTGTTTTCTAAAATGTTATGTTTAAAAATGCAAATTTGATATTATTTAATTAAATATGTGCTCATTTTATAGCACGGAAATCTGAATATTGGGGGAAGTCAGGTTTAAATTTGTTTTTGGGACATCAAAAATATCAAAGGTTTTTACAGAGGAGATTTTGTTTAAAGATCTTATTTATCACAGTATAAAAAAATAATGTGAACAACCATTAATTTAATAACATTTTCTGAATCAAATACTGTACAGGATGGGTGAATAGTATAGTAACTAGGCCATATTTAATGGCTATAGAATCTAGTCTCTAAACAGGCATGCCCCTTATTTATTTTGAACTTTCCCAATTTTTAAAGCCTAGTTACATATGTCAGTTTTGTAAGTGCTACTTATATAAATAAAAAATAAATAACAATTAATTAATTCATTAATTAATTTTAAGAAAACCGCTTTTAAGGGTGTTTTCACACCTAGACTTTTGTTTCGGAACCTGGCGCGTTTCCCCAGTTAGCGCGGTTTGTTTGGCATATGTGAATCCAGCAATCGCGCTCTGATCCGCGCCAAAACAATCGGTCAGAGATCGCCTGAAGGGGTGGTCTCGGCTCGATTGAAACGAACTCTGGAGCGGATCGATTGTAGTGAGAAAGCAATACGATCCAAACCAGGCTATATCACAGTGTATTGTGGATGTGTAATAGGCATATGGCTATATGAAGAGAGAATTATGAGTAGGGCAGGATATCATTCCTACCGGTAAAAATGTGCGTTTCATGTCAAATACGAAAGTTAAAAAAGAATGTTAACTATTAACGAGAGCTGTTGTTTATCCCTTAGAAAAATTGACTGAACAGCAGTCTCGGTTTATCTGTTATTTCTCTCTATAATGCAACTGCTATGTATGAGAAAGTCTTACCTCTGATTTACATCTGGTGACGATGTCTGTGGGTGTCACCTTTCAAAAGCACAGCTTTTCGCTTATATTGTCGTATTGCTCATCGTCATAAATTAAAATAAGGACGCATGACAGCTGAGCAGGACTATGCAAAATAAACCATGAAACTCTGACCAATGTGAGGAGAGTTTACTCGCAGGTGACTTGTTTTAGCCCTTTTGGTCCGTTTAGAAACTTTGCCGTGATAGCGAACCTCACCAAGAACAAAGTGCAACATTGTAACAATTTTAATCCCTGTTTCGGAACAAAAGAATCGATCCACAGGTGTAAAAGCACCCTAAATCTGCAGACACAAATTGATTAAGTGCAGGAAAAATAATCACTTAAAACTGTATTTTAGGTTTTCTTTACAATAGATTGAAAAAAATAAAATAAAAAAAGCCCAAAATCTGGGCCATGAAAAAGTATTTTGCCTGCAGTGTTTTGCCTTAAAGGCATGGTTCACCCCCCAAAAATGAAAATATACTCACTTTTTTTCTATTGAACACAAAATACAATATTTTAAGGAAAGCTAAAAACCTTTAACAAGTGATACAATAGTAGGAAAAACAATTACTATGGAATTCAGTGGTTGCAGGTTTCAGCTTTCTATAAAATTGTTATTTTGTATTCAACTGAAGAAAGAAACTCAAACAGGTTTGAACTAAGGGGTGAGTAATTGATGACAGAATTTTCGGTTTGGGCTGAACAGTCCCTTAAATACCTTCTAATGGCTCATGTGATAACATGTAGCGCAAAAACGTGATGTAAAAGGCTAGAGAAACGTCCCCCCTCTCCCTCTGTGCTTAAAAAGAATCATAAATATGGTCCTTGTCACCACTAATAATAATAATAATTCCTTACATTTATGTAGCGCTTTTTCTATACACTCAAAGCGCTTTACACATTGGGGGGGAATCTCCTCATCCACCACCAGTGTGCAGCATCCACCTGGATGACGCGACGGCAGCCATATTGCGCCAGACCGCACACCACACACCAGCTGATTGGTGGAGAGGAGACAGAGTGATGAAGCCAATTATGATATGGGGATGGTTAGGAGGCCATGATGGACAGAGGCCAGTGGGCAGATTTGGCCAGGATGCCGCGGTTAAACCCCTACTCTTTTTCAAAGGACATCCTGGGATTTTTAATGACCACAAAGAGTCAGGAAAGACGGCGCTCACTGAGCAGTATAGACTCCCCATCAATGTACTGGGGCGTTAGGACCCACACAGACCACAGGTTGAGCGCCCCCTGCTGGTCTCACTAACACCACTTCCGGCAGCAACCAAGCTTTCCCATGTGGTCTCCCATCCAGGTACTGACCGGGCGCAGCCCTGCTTAGCTTCAGTGGGCAACCATGTGAGAGTTGCAGAGAGCTAGCTGCCGGCACTAGTCATTTTTCAATTGAAGAGGGCAACAGGGCTTTTTTCTTCTTCTTGAAAAAAAAACTATTATTTTATTTTTATTTCTTTTTGTTCATGCTGAGGCTCTTGAACTGAAGTTTTCTCTTTTTTTCTGTTCGCGGAAAGCAGTAAAGAGCACAGGGTCAAAGTTCCTGACCTCAGGATTCATGGCATGCAGGTAATTATAACCATGTTTCCTTGTTTTCAGGCTTCAGTTCAAATATAATTGCATTGCTGCTATTGTTAAAATCTCCTCAGTAGCATCCCTGCTAAACACAATTGAGTCTACTTTGTAATCTTACTGTTGGTGAAATAAATTAGATGATTTATTTTTTCTACAGTCATTTGTATTATCAAGAGAACCTTGCATTTTTACCCTAAGGTCCAATTATATTCTTATTTTTGTAACACACACGCACACACACACACACGCAAACACACACACACACACACACACACACACACACACACACACACACACACGCATGCACGCACGCACGCACGCACACACAAAAAACTGTTCAATTTAGGTTTTCATGACAAGTGTCATTTAATTAATCACCTCTCCATTATGACTTCTATGCACTGGAAATGGCCTCTTTGCAATGCAGAGCAGTAGGAGCCACAGGAACAGCACAAAGTGTGACAAAATTCCATGGTGCCATACTAACAATGTTATTTTTTTATTGTGCTTCCTTTAAATTGCATTATATTAACAATCTAAAACCCATAACATCACTGTAATAATTATAAATAAGAAGCATTTTGTGTTCTTTGTGTAAACTAAAAATAAAGGTTATTGTTTTGATGATTCCATGAAGAACCCTTACTATTCAAATTTAAATTGAAAAAAAATATTCAGATACAGAAAATTTATTTATAAATAGATTTATAATTTTACAAGTATTCTTCACACCTAAAAAAAAGTTATTTGAAGAACGGTTCTGTAAATTTATTATAAAATACTAATGCAACCTTTACTTGAAAGAGTGTAAATAATATTTAAAAAATCCAAAGAATCTTTCTTTTCACTATATGAAATTATCAGTAAATCAGCTGTAATTGTATTTTTTTTTAATTATTTAGTAACTCATGTTTCATTAAATGATAATTGGACATAATCAATAATCAATATCTGTACAACTTTGTGTAAGTGTAACAAAAAATTTTTTTTCAATATGAAACCACAAAAGACTGACCATTTTTTTCTAAGGGAAAATATGATTTATGGTCAACACACAGACTAGCCATAACCTATTAACTTTCATATTTTTTATTCTGATCCCACGCAGAGACTTTGTTTAAGGTTTACCCAATCTGAAATATCTCTTAAGGCTGCTCTGAGTGGTAACCAAGCCAATTTATGCAACAGATTCAATGGGCCATTGCAGCCGGCGGTCAAGCTCAAATGGAAACCGTAATAGCAGTTCACCATTTGGCTATGTTATTGTTTTCTTTAGTATTACCCAGTTGGGAAAAGTCAATGGCAGAGTGGAGAGGTCCTCTCTTCCATCTCTAGAGCTAATTTGGTTGTGCAGTTTGAGTGCTTAATTTTGCACTCAGTCGCTTTCTAAGGTTAATCGCGGGACAGCAGTGTTTATGTTGCAGTAATACAGGCCCAACTCCCCTGCTACATCTCGCAGGCTCAGAAATATGCATCCTCCACCCCCATCTGCCCCCTGTTCAGTGTAGGAAAAAAAAGAAGAAAGACAAATGTGACGTTCAACAAAAGACAGAGGAAAGTCGTTCCAATTAGCCGCTAATGAGACAAGCTCATGAGGATTTCTAACTCCGCAACGTGTTAGCATTTAGCGCTCCCCTCGCCGTAGCCCCGCGACAAGGGAAATGCGGTGAGAGAACATATCTGTCATGATTGCCTACACATGGCTGCGGGGCTTGCTCTTTGAGACGCGAGCAGGAAGGAACGCCTCACTTATGGTCAATGTAAAAACACCAAATTGACATGCTGAGACCGTTTTTCTGTGTTTATCTATCCCGCTACAGCAGCCGACTTCTTTGCCCCCTCTCCCAAAATGTATCCTCAAAGAACAAGGAACAAAGTTGGATGCCATACGTTCTCAATTTTCTCAATGTGGTGAAAGCGGGAAAAATACATATAATAACTGAAAAATAATATGTCAAGAGAATAACCAGCACTCCCTGTAGACTCTGAGATACTTTTATCAGAAATGTCTGGCCGGAAACAGGAAAAGAAATATGTTTTTGTAATGTGCCTCTGTTGAAAGCCTGGGGTGATCTTTTCTGGCTGCTAAAATGGCCACATTGTTGGGTTAGACAAGAGAATCTTGTCTGCAGCGAGCCGTAATGTGATGCTACATCGTTTAAAAAGCAGTATTAGCATTAATGTCAATTGTTTTGTTTGCTGTACGTCACACATGGCGGTGACTGCACTTCTTCGAACCTCGATAGCTGTAGCTGTTTACCCCCGTAACTATAAAGATGGAGCTGAATTGAATTGGACGGGAAACACAGACTGTAATTTTATTTGGTGTCTGGGAACAATGCATGTGTGTATGCTAACTAACAGCGCCACCAGACCCGGCAGAGCTGCCAGCATCTCGCACTCGGATTTTGAGCATTAATTCTGTCTGAACACATCCATAAATAAATAATGAACGAAATAATGAAAATAATATTACGGTTGGCAGTAGGCTTGTTTCACATTTCCTTTTAGCCCACGTACCGCGCTAGCTAATTAGCTTTCTAAGGAGTTGTCCTCCTTTCTGTAAATTGAGTTCCTGAGTGAAAGAGGCTTTTCAAAAGCTGTTTTCTGATGAAAGACACAAAAGAAAGTCAAACTGAAAATGTTGTGCTCATTGCTCATGAATAATAACTTCTGAATTATCCCATTAAAAAAAAGTTATAAATAGGGCTGTTGGTTTAACATGACAATTTAATTAATTAGTTATGGAAAAAAATGTGATATAGTTATGCAATATAACACAAGCAATAAGTATCACTTACGGGCTGTTTTTTTTTTATTGCGAATGTGATATTGATTCTATACATTTCAGTAAACAAGAAGTTTTAGACATGATATTTCCTGCTTTTGTCAATTTTGACAAAAAATAAATAAAATTAAGCAACTCTAATTAAAGTCTCTCTGATTAAAAGACATTGGTGTTTCCTTTCTGAATGAATCTTTGCTTAGAACAAATTGAGTGAACCAGTGATTCAATGAGCCATTCATACAAATACTTTTTTGACCGAACTGAATGAATTCAATAAAGGCATAGTTCACACAAAAATGACAATTCTGTCATCATTTATTCGCCTTCACTCGTCTCAAACCTGTATGAGTTTCTTTCTTCTGTTAATCACAAAAGAAGACATTTAAAAAATGTTGGAAATCTGTAACCTGTTAAATCCATAGTATTTCCTACTAAAGGTGCCAATGGATACAGGTTTTCAACTTTCTTCAAAATATCTTCTTTTGTGTTCAACAAAGAAAGAAACTGAGTAAATTTTCATCTTCGAGTGAACTAATTCAGACTCAAACGACTCCTTAAACATTTACCACCACCTACTGGCAGTTTTAGTTTCTATTTAGAAGATAATTTCATTAAAGAAAATAATTTAGTATTTTATATTAATCTATATTCAAATAAATAGTCTGTAAATAAAGTGATATACCAGTAAGATACAACATCTGAGGGAGAAAGAAATCCACTTGATGCATGTAACACAATAATGACTTTACATTTTCTTTTTATATATTTATGTGGTTATTTTGTGATTAATTGGATCAATTCCTTGACACATCATGTAATAAATTAGATATACCATTTAAAAAATGCAAACATTGAATGAACATTCCATTCTAGAACTTTTCAAGCATTATGACAATGTTTCTTTTTGAATGTTCTTAGAATGTTCTAAAGCAAACAACAACAAAGAAAATTCCATAAATATCCTATATAAAGATTCTAGAATATCTGAATGAACATTTATGACTTATTTGAAGAACATTCACAAGAACATTCTGCCAAGATTCAAAATTTTAACCCTGTTAATGAAAGAACTGTTGACGCACATCCAGATCAGCCACTTCCAATATTCCGTGCTTCTCATTGACCTTGCAGTTACTAAAACAGCGGTCAGGCCTTTAACCTCCCCCCTGCCTATACACACTCTAAACACTCCAGCTTTAGGATCCTGCCTGCTCCACCTTGTGCCCTCCAAAGCTGCTCATAAAACGCTTATGTGCAGCGACAGAAGCTGTGGCTCAAGGTAGCCTCTAGTTTTTATTTGAGTCTTAAAGAAGACCATAAACCTTGAGCTCCAGGAACAACCTCCGGCACCCAGAGCTGCCGCTTGCTCTCTTTTCTCATTAGACCTCAGTCCAAAAAAAAACCACACGTTCAAACGACTTCTTCCTCGCAATGCATTTACTGCTAATTAGTTTGCTTTGTAAGGTTAGATGTGCGGACGGAGCAACTTTGAAAGCGTTTGGCGGCCATCTGTGTGAGCAGAGCGATAACTATGTACAGATGGCCCGCACTCGAGACAGGTTGCTTTAGAAAGGAAAAAAAAAGGCAATGAGACATTTTTAGTTTATGTTAATAAGATTTATGGCCACACTCACAGGTAACCCATTTGGCAGTAATGATGACTGTTAGTCATTCAAGGAAAAAAAAAGTTTTGAAGAAGAAAAGTCATTGAAGTGAATGAATATAGACCAAATAAATGGCTTGTTGTTGCATTTAACATTTTCTGTGATCTAATAACTGGCCGAGGTGGAGTTACATAGTGTTTTATTTCATTTTTTTCTGCTACAATGTTTGTAGTTTCTTGTTTCAGTGTTTCTTCTCTGCCACATATTGAATCAATTGCTTGACAGCTACTTGAGAAAAAATACTTCCTTTAAGCAAGTTAAATTGCCATTACTTACTCAGTGAACCAGGTAACTCAAGAAAAAGGTAATATTGCCAGGTAATTGTTGGACACGGTCACAAACATAATCAAATTTGGAAGGTGACATTTGTAATTTATGCCTTTGCCTCTGACACGGTTGTTTTTTGACCTATTTTTCATTCAAATATTAAGTACATTCATTTGTATTCTTTGGAGACATTGTAGAATATAGCATGCTCATAAATCTTTCATTTTAGCGTGAAAGTCTAACTTTCGTAACAAATCAGTTCACAGATAATAATCTTAGTCTTTTAATATTTTTTTTCACTGAATTAATGGTGGCTCATTATCAGGGATAGACAGAATCTGTGGCCTTTGTTGCTACTTCTTCAAAGTATTTTGTTAAAAAAAAATCAGTGGAAAGTGTATAGGAGCTGAAATCTGAATTTAGTATTTTATTTAAAGTTTTAAGTGCTAAGTCAATCAATTAGAACCATTTGTTTGGAAAACAAAGCTGAAGTAGATCTGTCATATAATACATCTTCTAAACAATCCATTCATTCATTTTCCTCTGGCTTAGTACCTTTATTCATCATCAGGGGTCGCCACAGCGGAATGAACCGCCAACTTATAAAGCATATGTTTTACACAGCGGATACCCTTCCAGCTGCAACCCAGTACTGGGAAACATCCATACACACTCATTCACAAACATACACTACGGCCAATTTAGTTGATTCAATTCACCTATAGCACATGTTTTTGGACTGTGGGGGAAACCGAAGCACCCAGAGGAAACCCACGTAAACACGGGGAGAACATGCAAACTCCACACAGAAATGCCAATTGACCCAGCCGGGATTCAAACCTGCGACCTTCTTGCTGTGAGGCCACAGTGCTAACCACTGAGCCACCGTGCTGCCCGTCTACTAAACAATGTTACATTGCAAATTGTATTATATTGACAAATCATATAACTAATCATGTATTCAATAATACAACAATTAAATACAAAAATGAAAAATATGTATATTCTTTAAAGACATTTAAAGGCTTAACTAGGTTAATTAGGTTAACTAGGCAGGATAGGGTAATTAGGCAAGTTATTGTATAATGATGGTTTGTTCTGTAGACTATCTAAAAAAATATAGCTTAAAGGGGCTAATAATTTTGACCTTAAAATGTTTTTAAAAAAATTAAAAACTGCTTTTATTCTAGCCGAAATAAAACAAATAAGACTTTCTCCAGAAGAACAAATATTATCAGATATAGTGAAAATTTTCTTGCTCTGTTAAACATAATTTGGGATATGTTTAAAATAGAAAAACAATTCAAAGGGGGTTTAATAATTCTGATTTCAACTGTACATCAGTGAAAATAATAGGATAACAGGGTCAACAATCTGTGGAAATTTGCTAAATTTTCTTTACTTTTCAAGAAAACAAGAGTTAATTATGGTTTTATTAGTAACAATATATTTTTTGTTTTTGTTTTATTGCAGTATAACCATGGCTAATTTTCGACATAGTCACTTAGCTGTGTAGAATTAGCTACATCTACATGCTAGTCTGATTTTTATAGAACATATCATCCAGTTCCTTAATTAACAAATACTTTTGGCAGCAAGGGAGAGGATTTGCACTAACACAGTGTTTACTTTACTGACAGAGTGAAATAAACTTCATTTTGCCTTTTTTGAGCGGCTAATTGCTTCCACAAGTAAACACTCGGTTAGCATGGCCCATCACAACAAACATCAGCTTAGCCATAATGGAGTTTGAAGCTTTTGGGGGGTTAAGAGTGTTTTTATAACTTAAGGGGACTTGATAAGAGAAAGCTATATTTACAGTGCATCAGTCTGGCAGCTTTTCAAAGAGCTCCATCTATAAGTGGCTATTTTTACGCCAAAGAGAGACTGTCCTCTTAGCTGAAGTCCTCATTAGAGAGGGGAAGCTGAGAACAGAGAGAAGGAGGAGATAGAAATGTGTTCAAATATCATCTTTTTAATGTCAGTCTGCGTGGTTTTCTTGTGCTTGCATATGCATCTTTATACTGTTCAAAATGACTCCGTTGTTATTGTTGTCTGTACTGTACTGAGTGTACTGTACTGTATCTGCTATCTGCTGTCTTTGCCAGTCATGTATCTTTTTTCCTCAATACCACTACTATTAAAAAAAGTTTGCACTGTGGATAATATATTTTAAACTAAAAAAATAACAGCATATACCATTGAATGCAATTTGTTATAGTATTTCCTATAATATATATATATTTTTCTTCTGAAGAAAGTCTTATTTCTTCTATTTTGGCTGGATTAAAAGCAGTTTTTACATTTCTTTTAAAACAACCTTGAAGGTCAATATTATTAGTCCTCTTGTTTCTTTTTATCGATTGGCAACAGAACAAACCACTGTTGTCCAATAACTTGCTTAGTTAACCTAATAATCCAGTTAAGCCTTTAAATTACACTTTTAGCTCAATGCTAGCATCTTGCAAACTAAGTAGAAAATATTATGTACTGTCATCATGGCAAAGACAAAAGGAATTAGTTATTGGAAATTATTTATTAAAACTATTATGTCTAAAATGTGTTTAAAACTTCTGTTAAACTGCACTTAAAATAAAATAAAAGTTCACAGGAGGGTTAATCATTTTGCTGTCAACTGTATGTAAATTTTTCCATTATTCTTTCACAACATCTCCTTAACTCTCTGGTAGTCTTTAGTCATTTTAGACCGAAAAATATTTTATAGAATTTTTTTAAATTACAGAATCATTGGGATTGTCTAAAAGTCCTTGTCTTTGTTGGCATTTGGTATGTGAACATGAGAAAAAAAAAAAAACTAGGCCATGATTCAAGCATGCTAAATGGTAAAAAAAAAAAAGCATTATAGCAATATGTGCAGTTTTTCTTGTAATCATAATACAAAAATTAACACTTGAAATCACATTTTCAAAAAAAAAAAAAAAAAAAAAGTATTTTAGATTTTATAAATGTATTTTCATATTAACAATTCTTAGTAATGTCTAAACAACTAAGAAATAATGTCATTACATTTTTTTTTTTTTACAAGCGGATGGTGTTAATCTGCCTTTGTTTTTTTTGTGTGTTTTTTTTTAATGACAGAATCTCTATTTTACCTGGAAATACTGCAATAATTAAAAATTATTTTTAATTATTTCAATAGAAAAAATGGGTGTTGATAAATATTCAACAAAATTACAACAAAACCCTCTCAAAATGAAAAACAAACAAACAATAATAGGAAAAATATTATTAAACAAAAAATACATTTGATTGATTTTATCTGAGGGTACTTTACAGGTGTTTTTTTCTCGAAGACCACAAGTGTGATGGGTTAAATATGCCATAATACTGTATATTATGGGTTTTTGTTACAAAAATGCATTCATCCCTCATTCAATTCCATAACCAATCAAGAGTCCAGACACTAGAAAAGCACATTTTCCTCATGTGCTCTTTTCCTTCCTCTCCCCCTCTCACTATTTTTTTTTTCTGAGGTTTTATTAGGAAATGGATCCCAGGTGTTCGATAAACCTGTAGTGGACATGACAGCAGTGCAATCAAGTGTATAAATTTAATTGCAGGCTCATTTGGGGCCATTAATTAGCCGGTAAGGGGCACCCTACTCCACTTGAACCCTGTTATTGTGAGGCAGAACATCTGTTTGGCTCTTTTTAACTATTTGTTTCATTGCATAGTTTCACAAATGCACAGTTTTAATGGCTACGGATTATGGTAAAGTGGCATTGTGGGCTTGAATGATGCAGTTGTGTTTCGCTGAGCAATTTATGCTGTTTAAAGATCAATTTGTGGTCTGTAATCTAAATTGTATAACCAGACTGACTCCTAAGGAAATAAAGTAATTGTTTCATTTTGTGAAGCATCGTTGATTAGACCTTATTTGAGGGCAAAACACAATTATTATATTTAATGATTAAGTTTTAAACTCCAAAATTAACATGAATTTTGATTATGCATTATCTCACTGTGAATTAAATTTTTCTTTTTCTTTCTTTCTTTCTTTCTTTCTTTCTTTCTTTCTTTCTTTCTTTCTTTCTTTCTTTCTT